>JARQOC010000657.1:0-66761 GCA_033576535.1 Allobates femoralis | reverse complement strand
CAGACGCTGGCCTATGTGTGATGGATATAAACATCCCAAGGGACACTGACCGCTTAGGACACCTTTGTTTTTTGAATATCAGGGACTGACTTATTTTAAATAAGACTGAAGTGTCCACCAGCAACATTGACTTGGTACGAGGCCATGTCCTCTTGAATTAGACCGTAGTGAGGACCGACTTATGGGGAATGTCAAAAATGATGACTAACAGTTCAGTAATAATTATGACCGGTATTTGATTGCGGCATTCGTATAGTTTCCTTGTTTGTCATGGTTTGTGAGTGTTCGTGTCCATCCGATGGTGTAATGGGCAGACCTATGTGGGGAATCCGGTGAAGTGGTGTAGGAAGACCAGCTCTTTCTACTAGAGGAGGAGAATGTACCTCTGTGGTCTGTGTGCATGCACTTTGGTTGGAGCATTCACTCATTGCCACAGGAGAAGGGAACTGTGGGAGCAGCATTCATTTTTATTATATTTAGAATCTATTTTAGTAAATATTTATTTATGTATTTCATGTAGTATTAAATAGAGAGGTGAGACATCATCTTAGGCCCCTTTCACATTGTTGAGGGGGAACTGTTGGCATGATTAATAATTACTATATATAGATATGTACCTATGTATCTTTATAGATATACAATATACAGTATGTCTGTATATCAATAGTCCAACACATGCTGGGAATGGGGGGAGCTACAAAGAAGAGAAACTAAAACCAGTTCTCCCAGTTGTGGCCATCTCTGGCCAGGATGGGAGGAGTAGCACTGGCCAGTGGGTGGGTAGAATATGGGTTCTCAACACCTGGTCATATAGAAGCCCCTATTAGATCATAGCTTTCAGCCAATCAGAATGGGATTGTTGGACAGGCCCCTTTTTCCTAGGGTTTTTACCAAGGTGCCTAGGACACACGCTGGCTCTTGGACGTTTGATCAGCATGAGGAAGGACCCGAAACACATGGCTGAGTATCTTACCATTTCCCTCCATAAACCTATCCATATATAGGGATAGTTTATTAGTTAGGTGGGTTTTATTATGCTTAGTTAATGTGGGTGGGTTGTATAGTTAGGAAACTGTGGGTTTAATTGTTACCATTATATTGTAACTGTGTTATATTGTGATTTAGCTTAATTGTGTTGAGGAATAAACTTGTTATACTTTATTATAACAAAGTGTCATGAGTCCTCTCATAGACGGTATAGAAAGTAACAGAAAGACTTTATGTTGATAATTGTGCAATGGCAAAATAGTTATAGATATTGCACAGAATAATTATTGCCACTCCAGGATAAGGGTATTAATAATCAGACCCCCTTTAACAATGGCGAGCTAGCCCCACTGTTATTAGATTTTGTTTTTTTGCTCTGTTGCAATCTGTGGTCAGCCTGTAAACTGACCAGGCCAGGGGGAGCGTGGACAGATAACATTGATACACGGTGTAGTGTTGTGTTATTCTGTGCGTTCAGTGCGCTGGTAGTTCATACAGGTGACACAGCTTTGCAGCCAGAGGTTTATATGGAACAAAATTTAATACAGAGAACCCAGTCTTTTGTAACCAAGGCAGATTTTTAACATTTTCTGTTTGCTTTGTAAGTGGTATTTCCATACAGAGTCCCAATCGTTGGTCTCCAATAAAGTCCAGCTGGTCGGGAAGAAAGGACGTTTTCTCCATGCAGCAAAGAAGGGACAAGGAAGACAACACCAAGATGACTCCACAAGGAGTGGTGAGTATGGATTTATCCACCCTTACACGATTAGCGAAACACAGCACATTTAATCCAGTACCTCCCACTAGCCCCAAAACACCAGAATTTCTATGGTCTGCTCTTTTGGAGCAAGCATATGCTCATGATAGTAAATGTATTGACAAACGGTCAGTATTAAATAAAACTAACAAGAGGCTCCACAAGCTGGCTAAACTAGTTTACGTGTATGAAGTAATATTGCGTAAGGAAACCCCACATTTTCACTGTAACTGTTGTAACATTCATTTGCAGACAGTTGGTGCCTTACAGGCACAAATGAATCAAGAGGAGCAAAGTAAGATTGATGGAGAGAGGCAGATTGGCATGCTTGAATCTCAGTTACTAGAGCAAAAAAATCATTGTGTACAAATTGATACTCAACTGGCTCAGTATGCTGCTGAGATCAAAGTATTCAAGGATAAGGCAGAAAAAAGTGATGCCACAATTAAACAATTAAATGTGGATCTTGCAACTAGTTCTAAATTAATAACTAGTATGCAGAATATTATCAATGATTTTTCAAACATGCGGTCGGCCTTCTCTTTATCTCGGAAACCCAGACCAGATTCTATCCCGAACTTGCCCTGTTCAGGGCAAATAGGGGGAAGAGGTGTATTAGGTGAGGGAACAAATAAGTCTAATTTTGATCCCCTCAATAGTTGTAAAGGGAAACATGTGCATGTTAAAGTAATGGAAAGAAAAATTGTTAAAAGCATATCACTGTTAAATAAACAATTTATAACTGGTACTTTTAGAAAACCTAAATCAAGCATGGCATGTGTTAGATGCTATGCTTGTAATGGCTTAGGTCATATTGCCAGGTTCTGCAAATGGTCAGGGACTAAAGTAGACAGGGAATATGGTTCTGTTAAGTGTTTTAAATGTAATATTTTTGGACATATTGCCCGGAGATGTAAGTCTACAAGTATTGTAATGGAGAATAGGAATGCAAATAGACAGAATAGCCATAAACCTCTGTTGTCTCAGGCTTGTGTCTCTCACCATTTGCAAAAAGTTCTGTGTGAACATATGACAAACAGATAAGAATAGTAAGCTGTCTGTAGGGCCTTGGATTTCAGCAGGTCTGTACTATTTCTTTGTGTTTGTATACAGTCGTTTGCATTTCGTTTATGGTACTTGTGTGTAATATATATATATATATACTAGAATTTTTGGTTCCTTTGTAAATTTATCATGCCACTGTAGATCTTTGAGGGTCAGGACAGGTGTAAGAAGAGTTTATTCTGAGGTTTTTATTGTGAGTGATATGCAAATAGGAGTTGGTGTTTAGAATGCTAATTTTCATTGTATCTTTGACCCTCCCTAGGAAGTGAATGGCACCAGTCTTTCTTTACGTTTAACTGATCATAGAGATGTGTGGCAGAACAGGAAATGTACATTGCTATTACTTCTGTATCTAAAGACCTGTGAGGGCTGTTTGCTATTCTTTTGATTTGTAGGGATGTGCAAGGTGTACTTTAAGAAACAGTTTTTTTCTTGTATCTGTACATCTATGTTGAAGAAAGTATGTTTATTACATGAGTAAGACAGGAATAAGCATGGATAGATAATGGACGCGCATGACGGAATGTGGCGTGTTATGCTATATGCTTGTTCCTTGTTGCTTGGATGGATAACATATTTTTAAAACTTGATGCAGGATACAATTAAAAACAGTTATTAAAGGTTACCAGAGGTTGTATTAGAAAGCAGGTTGTTGTTTTTTTTTGTTTCCTTATGAATTCTTTTTTGTTTGGATAAATAATGTTTATAACGTGAGCTAGGATAGGCATGGATAGATAACGGACGTGCATGAAGGAATGTGGCGTGTTATGCTATGGGCTTTGATCGTTTAGCTTGGACGGAAAACATATTTTGTTTAAAATTTTGTGCAGGAGACAATTAATACTGGATACCTCTGAGAAGCATAACGGGGAGGATCCCTGTAGAATGATGCAACAGGGAGCATAATATAGGAAGGAAACATTGTATATATTATGTTCTAACTGCACTGGGAGAAATCCCAGAAGCGTTTTGTCCCTTTACATCCCATTTTAGGTCACCCAGACCCTCCTGAGATATTACAGAAGATTGTTCATGGATCCAGCTCAGAACTGAAAACATCTCTTGCTAGATTTCCACCATGAAGAAAAGACTGAGACTCCAGAGAAAGACTTCACAGTGTCATGGTGGGAGGGGGGAGAGTTTGTTCATATTTTATTTCAAAGATACCTCATTCACAAACCTATTTATTACACTTTGTCATTGTCCTCCTGATCATGTAAACTGATGGACTAACTGATTCACAGAAGGACCAAAGGACTGACTGCTTTAATACATAAAGATAAGGCTGTGCAACATAAATGCAGCCTGACACGGGGTTAATAAGGACACAGCACAGATCCAGTCCTTCACCCCAAATCTAATATTTTTGTGTACATATATATGAAAATGTTTTATATGAAAGTTTTGCTTGGTCCTACTTATATTTCATGTGTGTGCATATAGACACTTTAGGAATAGGTGCAGGTCTGCCAACACATGGACATACTCAGGTAATGGTTTCACAGTCCAAGGTGAGTATGTTCATGTGAAGGTTTTCTTGCATTTATGTATGGGAGTAATCCAGTCGCACATGGGTCAGTGACCTGCATGTGCTTTATGGATCAGCAGATATAGGCTATTTTAGCCAAGTCTCTATATGCATTCAAGCCAAATGTATATTTTTGCATAATAAAGTTGTACATCTGCTGTGTTGTGTGAACGGGGAAAAGGAATAGGGCTCCTTAGGGATAGACCCCCTCATTTCATAAGGTATTTGTCTATTCAACCTTTGAATTGGTAATGTTCATAAGGGATGGATTGAATGTCGGTTAGGTAGACGGTGTTAAATCCCGCAGTCTACTTAGGTATGCTGATATCATGCCAAACTCTAGAACTTCTGACCTGCTTAGTAAAGGCCTATGTTTCTATCCATGGATGAACCTCATCATTACTTCAATCAAAGATTGCAGGAGAAGTGTCTGAAAGTGTCTCTACTGGAAGAATGCCATTGCCTGAAAGCAGAAGGTGCTCAAGTAAACCACCTGGTAAGGTCCATCTACAAATTGTGTCACCCAGCAGTCTCATCATGCCAGACATACTACAAAAAGAACCTGGTATGGTGAGGGGTGTGGGCCAACCTATGAACTGTGTAGCATATGTCACCCGTCAGTCTCATCACGCCAGAGAGGGTGAGGGGTGTTGAACTTGGGACAACCTATGAACTATGTAGATTGTGTCACCCAGCAGTCTCCACTCACCAGATGCACTACAAAAAGAAAACCTGGTAGGGTGAGGGGTGTTAAAGGTGGGCCGACCTATGAACTTTGTGGGTGAAGCCCTTACAGAGCCTGACCAGTATAAGCTAACATCTTAGGATTGGCAACGACATAACGGACAGCAAAGAGCTTCATTCCTTAACCAACAGATCCGGAAGATGAAGACAGGGAATTCTGTGGATGGAGACATTAGGTTAACCTGAATGGCAGGAAAGAGGTAATGGCTGTGATGGGTGATGTCTAGATACCTAAGTGCAGTAATAAACTTCATTCCATCCTGAACGGTTACCAATTATAAAATGGAGTAGACAAATATATCCCAGCACAACACTTGCCTCAAATATCATTGTCGTGTTCTCGACAACAGGGGGAATGTTGAGGGGGAACTGTTGGCATGATTAATAATTACTATATATAGATATGTACCTATGTATCTTTATAGATATACAATATACAGTATGTCTGTATATCAATAGTCCAACACATGCTGGGAATGGGGGGAGCTACAAAGAAGAGAAACTAAAACCAGTTCTCCCAGTTGTGGCCATCTCTGGCCAGGATGGGAGGAGTAGCACTGGCCAGTGGGTGGGTAGAATATGGGTTCTCAACACCTGGTCATATAGAAGCCCCTATTAGATCATAGCTTTCAGCCAATCAGAATGGGATTGTTGGACAGGCCCCTTTTTCCTAGGGTTTTTACCAAGGTGCCTAGGACACACGCTGGCTCTTGGACGTTTGATCAGCATGAGGAAGGACCCGAAACACATGGCTGAGTATCTTACCATTTCCCTCCATAAACCTATCCATATATAGGGATAGTTTATTAGTTAGGTGGGTTTTATTATGCTTAGTTAATGTGGGTGGGTTGTATAGTTAGGAAACTGTGGGTTTAATTGTTACCATTATATTGTAACTGTGTTATATTGTGATTTAGCTTAATTGTGTTGAGGAATAAACTTGTTATACTTTATTATAACAAAGTGTCATGAGTCCTCTCATAGACGGTATAGAAAGTAACAGAAAGACTTTATGTTGATAATTGTGCAATGGCAAAATAGTTATAGATATTGCACAGAATAATTATTGCCACTCCAGGATAAGGGTATTAATAATCAGACCCCCTTTAACAATGGCGAGCTAGCCCCACTGTTATTAGATTTTGTTTTTTTGCTCTGTTGCAATCTGTGGTCAGCCTGTAAACTGACCAGGCCAGGGGGAGCGTGGACAGATAACATTGATACACGGTGTAGTGTTGTGTTATTCTGTGCGTTCAGTGCGCTGGTAGTTCATACAGGTGACACAGCTTTGCAGCCAGAGGTTTATATGGAACAAAATTTAATACAGAGAACCCAGTCTTTTGTAACCAAGGCAGATTTTTAACATTTTCTGTTTGCTTTGTAAGTGGTATTTCCATACAGAGTCCCAATCGTTGGTCTCCAATAAAGTCCAGCTGGTCGGGAAGAAAGGACGTTTTCTCCATGCAGCAAAGAAGGGACAAGGAAGACAACACCAAGATGACTCCACAAGGAGTGGTGAGTATGGATTTATCCACCCTTACACGATTAGCGAAACACAGCACATTTAATCCAGTACCTCCCACTAGCCCCAAAACACCAGAATTTCTATGGTCTGCTCTTTTGGAGCAAGCATATGCTCATGATAGTAAATGTATTGACAAACGGTCAGTATTAAATAAAACTAACAAGAGGCTCCACAAGCTGGCTAAACTAGTTTACGTGTATGAAGTAATATTGCGTAAGGAAACCCCACATTTTCACTGTAACTGTTGTAACATTCATTTGCAGACAGTTGGTGCCTTACAGGCACAAATGAATCAAGAGGAGCAAAGTAAGATTGATGGAGAGAGGCAGATTGGCATGCTTGAATCTCAGTTACTAGAGCAAAAAAATCATTGTGTACAAATTGATACTCAACTGGCTCAGTATGCTGCTGAGATCAAAGTATTCAAGGATAAGGCAGAAAAAAGTGATGCCACAATTAAACAATTAAATGTGGATCTTGCAACTAGTTCTAAATTAATAACTAGTATGCAGAATATTATCAATGATTTTTCAAACATGCGGTCGGCCTTCTCTTTATCTCGGAAACCCAGACCAGATTCTATCCCGAACTTGCCCTGTTCAGGGCAAATAGGGGGAAGAGGTGTATTAGGTGAGGGAACAAATAAGTCTAATTTTGATCCCCTCAATAGTTGTAAAGGGAAACATGTGCATGTTAAAGTAATGGAAAGAAAAATTGTTAAAAGCATATCACTGTTAAATAAACAATTTATAACTGGTACTTTTAGAAAACCTAAATCAAGCATGGCATGTGTTAGATGCTATGCTTGTAATGGCTTAGGTCATATTGCCAGGTTCTGCAAATGGTCAGGGACTAAAGTAGACAGGGAATATGGTTCTGTTAAGTGTTTTAAATGTAATATTTTTGGACATATTGCCCGGAGATGTAAGTCTACAAGTATTGTAATGGAGAATAGGAATGCAAATAGACAGAATAGCCATAAACCTCTGTTGTCTCAGGCTTGTGTCTCTCACCATTTGCAAAAAGTTCTGTGTGAACATATGACAAACAGATAAGAATAGTAAGCTGTCTGTAGGGCCTTGGATTTCAGCAGGTCTGTACTATTTCTTTGTGTTTGTATACAGTCGTTTGCATTTCGTTTATGGTACTTGTGTGTAATATATATATATATATACTAGAATTTTTGGTTCCTTTGTAAATTTATCATGCCACTGTAGATCTTTGAGGGTCAGGACAGGTGTAAGAAGAGTTTATTCTGAGGTTTTTATTGTGAGTGAAATGCAAATAGGAGTTGGTGTTTAGAATGCTAATTTTCATTGTATCTTTGACCCTCCCTAGGAAGTGAATGGCACCAGTCTTTCTTTACGTTTAACTGATCATAGAGATGTGTGGCAGAACAGGAAATGTACATTGCTATTACTTCTGTATCTAAAGACCTGTGAGGGCTGTTTGCTATTCTTTTGATTTGTAGGGATGTGCAAGGTGTACTTTAAGAAACAGTTTTTTTCTTGTATCTGTACATCTATGTTGAAGAAAGTATGTTTATTACATGAGTAAGACAGGAATAAGCATGGATAGATAATGGACGCGCATGACGGAATGTGGCGTGTTATGCTATATGCTTGTTCCTTGTTGCTTGGATGGATAACATATTTTTAAAACTTGATGCAGGATACAATTAAAAACAGTTATTAAAGGTTACCAGAGGTTGTATTAGAAAGCAGGTTGTTGTTTTTTTTGTTTCCTTATGAATTCTTTTTTGTTTGGATAAATAATGTTTATAACGTGAGCTAGGATAGGCATGGATAGATAACGGACGTGCATGAAGGAATGTGGCGTGTTATGCTATGGGCTTTGATCGTTTAGCTTGGACGGAAAACATATTTTGTTTAAAATTTTGTGCAGGAGACAATTAATACTGGATACCTCTGAGAAGCATAACGGGGAGGATCCCTGTAGAATGATGCAACAGGGAGCATAATATAGGAAGGAAACATTGTATATATTATGTTCTAACTGCACTGGGAGAAATCCCAGAAGCGTTTTGTCCCTTTACATCCCATTTTAGGTCACCCAGACCCTCCTGAGATATTACAGAAGATTGTTCATGGATCCAGCTCAGAACTGAAAACATCTCTTGCTAGATTTCCACCATGAAGAAAAGACTGAGACTCCAGAGAAAGACTTCACAGTGTCATGGTGGGAGGGGGGAGAGTTTGTTCATATTTTATTTCAAAGATACCTCATTCACAAACCTATTTATTACACTTTGTCATTGTCCTCCTGATCATGTAAACTGATGGACTAACTGATTCACAGAAGGACCAAAGGACTGACTGCTTTAATACATAAAGATAAGGCTGTGCAACATAAATGCAGCCTGACACGGGGTTAATAAGGACACAGCACAGATCCAGTCCTTCACCCCAAATCTAATATTTTTGTGTACATATATATGAAAATGTTTTATATGAAAGTTTTGCTTGGTCCTACTTATATTTCATGTGTGTGCATATAGACACTTTAGGAATAGGTGCAGGTCTGCCAACACATGGACATACTCAGGTAATGGTTTCACAGTCCAAGGTGAGTATGTTCATGTGAAGGTTTTCTTGCATTTATGTATGGGAGTAATCCAGTCGCACATGGGTCAGTGACCTGCATGTGCTTTATGGATCAGCAGATATAGGCTATTTTAGCCAAGTCTCTATATGCATTCAAGCCAAATGTATATTTTTGCATAATAAAGTTGTACATCTGCTGTGTTGTGTGAACGGGGAAAAGGAATAGGGCTCCTTAGGGATAGACCCCCTCATTTCATAAGGTATTTGTCTATTCAACCTTTGAATTGGTAATGTTCATAAGGGATGGATTGAATGTCGGTTAGGTAGACGGTGTTAAATCCCGCAGTCTACTTAGGTATGCTGATATCATGCCAAACTCTAGAACTTCTGACCTGCTTAGTAAAGGCCTATGTTTCTATCCATGGATGAACCTCATCATTACTTCAATCAAAGATTGCAGGAGAAGTGTCTGAAAGTGTCTCTACTGGAAGAATGCCATTGCCTGAAAGCAGAAGGTGCTCAAGTAAACCACCTGGTAAGGTCCATCTACAAATTGTGTCACCCAGCAGTCTCATCATGCCAGACATACTACAAAAAGAACCTGGTATGGTGAGGGGTGTGGGCCAACCTATGAACTGTGTAGCATATGTCACCCGTCAGTCTCATCACGCCAGAGAGGGTGAGGGGTGTTGAACTTGGGACAACCTATGAACTATGTAGATTGTGTCACCCAGCAGTCTCCACTCACCAGATGCACTACAAAAAGAAAACCTGGTAGGGTGAGGGGTGTTAAAGGTGGGCCGACCTATGAACTTTGTGGGTGAAGCCCTTACAGAGCCTGACCAGTATAAGCTAACATCTTAGGATTGGCAACGACATAACGGACAGCAAAGAGCTTCATTCCTTAACCAACAGATCCGGAAGATGAAGACAGGGAATTCTGTGGATGGAGACATTAGGTTAACCTGAATGGCAGGAAAGAGGTAATGGCTGTGATGGGTGATGTCTAGATACCTAAGTGCAGTAATAAACTTCATTCCATCCTGAACGGTTACCAATTATAAAATGGAGTAGACAAATATATCCCAGCACAACACTTGCCTCAAATATCATTGTCGTGTTCTCGACAACAGGGGGAATGTTGAGGGGGAACTGTTGGCATGATTAATAATTACTATATATAGATATGTACCTATGTATCTTTATAGATATACAATATACAGTATGTCTGTATATCAATAGTCCAACACATGCTGGGAATGGGGGGAGCTACAAAGAAGAGAAACTAAAACCAGTTCTCCCAGTTGTGGCCATCTCTGGCCAGGATGGGAGGAGTAGCACTGGCCAGTGGGTGGGTAGAATATGGGTTCTCAACACCTGGTCATATAGAAGCCCCTATTAGATCATAGCTTTCAGCCAATCAGAATGGGATTGTTGGACAGGCCCCTTTTTCCTAGGGTTTTTACCAAGGTGCCTAGGACACACGCTGGCTCTTGGACGTTTGATCAGCATGAGGAAGGACCCGAAACACATGGCTGAGTATCTTACCATTTCCCTCCATAAACCTATCCATATATAGGGATAGTTTATTAGTTAGGTAGGTTTTATTATGCTTAGTTAATGTGGGTGGGTTGTATAGTTAGGAAACTGTGGGTTTAATTGTTACCATTATATTGTAACTGTGTTATATTGTGATTTAGCTTAATTGTGTTGAGGAATAAACTTGTTATACTTTATTATAACAAAGTGTCATGAGTCTTCTCATAGACGGTATAGAAAGTAACAGAAAGACTTTATGTTGATAATTGTGCAATGGCAAAATAGTTATAGATATTGCACAGAATAATTATTGCCACTCCAGGATAAGGGTATTAATAATCAGACCCCCTTTAACACACATCAGCGTTTTTTTTAAATCGCGGCAGATGCGGTGAAAAAACCGCATCTGCCGCGATTAACGCATAACCGCGACACTTGCGGCACAGTTGCGGCAAGCCCCATGCAATGTCTTTGGGGCTTGCAGTAAGGGTGCGACAGGTGCGGTATCGGCACTTGCGGCAGGTGCGGCCGCAAAAAAAACGCAGTCAGCAGCGTTTTTTTTCGCGGCCGCACCTGCCGCAAGTGCAGAAACCGCACTTGCCGCACCTGCCGCACTCATACCGCAAGCCCCATAGACATTGCATGGGGCTTGCCGCAACTGTGCCGCAAGTGTCGCGGTTATGTGTTAATCGCGGCAGATGCGTTTTTTTCACCGCATCTGCCGTGATTTAAAAAAAACGCTGATGTGAAAGGGGCCTTAGATAACAGTTTAGGGTGCGGCAAAACCAACTACAAAGGCGTTACGATTGTCATTACGGTTAGACATAACGGTTGTCTCAATGTTGGTGAAGACTCCTTTCCCCTCCTCTACCTTTCCCCCTCTGTCACCTAGGGCAAAGATTTTGGGTAAGATTTTCAATGTCTCCAAAGGGGAAAATGTTATAGCAATAAATAGTTAATAATTTAAATTATGTTAGGCCCCTTTCACATCAGTGTTTTTTTCAAATCGCGGCAGATGCGCCGTATGGGCCTTATAGTCACTCAGAAATCTTTTAGTATAAGCTAGAGGCCTGCTTGTAGGAAAATAGCCTTGCTATCACATCTCCAACGTGTGCACGTAGCCTAAGTGGTATAGTGAAAGTGTCAGATGCTTCTCAGCTCTTTGCATCTTCGGCTTTTTTCTCTCTTGTATTTCCTACTGACTTTTTCTTCAGTCAGCCTTGGCAAATTCACACCTCTCTCTCTTTTGCTGTCCTCTTTCTTTGGTTGCATAATTGCCAGGTAGTAAATGCAGATTAAGGGTAGGGTCACACATGCTATCCGTTTTTTAGAGTGTGTCTGAAACCAAATTCGTTTATTTTAGGCTGTGCTTTGTGCCTCCTGTGCCCCTGAACGTTTTTTGCACTTAGTAATTTTTTCTTAAAAAATGCATATGTGTTAACACATGCCTTAACACATGGTACCTATATGTACCATGCGTTAACGGATGTGTTTACCATAGGGCCCCATGTTAAAAAAATGCTATGCGTTTTTTTCCTGAACTCAAAAACATTGCATGCAGCGTCTTTTGGAGGCAGGAAACAACAGAATAATGTTTTTGAAAAACACAGTGACATTTAAGTGCCCCATCTGTTAACGGAATCTGTTTTTTGACTAAGAAAAAAAAGTAAAAAAACTGATGCCAAAAACGGATCCAGGCCAAAATAGAGGCCATGTGTGACCCTAGCTTAATAAAGGACTTGGTTGTCCCTATTGGCCCTATTGCCAGGTCATTAATCTGCCCAGGATTAAGGTACCTCATATTCTGGGCAAGAATTTTAGCTAATTGTGGAATCCTTTGGCTGTAGTTTCTTGGTCTATCTGTATACTTAGAACCATTTTGGCTCACACCTTTCAGTAAAATCCATAGACCAATGGTAGCGGGGATATAGTAATTTTAACTCCCCTAAGTATAAATTGGTACAGTAAAGGTGATAATCTGTCTCTTTTCTTTCTTTCTTGGACTCCTCCTTGCTCCTCTATCTTGGTCATTCTCTCATTCTTTTTTCTTCTGCTTCTTTCTAGTCTTGATTCTGCGTGAATCCAGTTGGTATATCCTGACTGATAGGGGAATTGTTAGCCTCTATTGAAGTTATCCCTAAGTCATAGATCTACCCAGAACTAGGATACGTCATGTTCTCAGCAAAAAAAAATTGGGTTGGGTGACTTACCCGCGAATTTAGTTGTCGCATGTTCTGCCCCTCTAGTGAGCCATGAGGCACCGACCTCTGGCTACTCCTTGGTGATTCCTGCTAGGCCAAAATAATTTTCAGTGTGTTTTCTGTATTATATGATCTTACTTCTATCTTGATAAGCTTGTTTGTGAGTACCTCAATAAAGATTGCATATTTTTTTCCACCCTTTTGTCTCTTGGGGACTTTGTGATAGGTATGTTGGTGGGGTGCTTATACTCTATGTGAGTTATGAGTAACTTGTAAACAATGCCATTAGTATGTTTTGCAACAGTAAGGTTGCAAAGGTCTTCAGTCACCTCATTGGTTTTACCCATCATGTGATCTTTTTTAAGTGGCTCCATGGCAATTAGCCACCTTTATATAGGCAATCAGTTGAACTAGCTGATTTTATTTTTCAAAAAGTGTCAGGATTGTTTTTTGATTTTTAATAGATTTCAGCTAGTGTCATGACTTTCAATGGCTTTTTCACCTCTCTGCTTGTGTCCTATATTGTTTTCCTGTGCCATTTCTGGTCCTTATTCATAACTTAATTCTGGGTATCTATGTTTTGATTTCTTTGCCTCTGGATTAGCTGGGTTGTAACTGATATCTGATCAAAACTGTATGTCAAAATAAAATTTAGAAATATATTTCCTTAGAAAATTGATGACATATTCAATATTTATTTCACTGCTGTAGCTTTCATCCTTCTCCACATATGTCATCCTGGTTCCCATATATATTACATCATTTTGCATTATGTCATCCTGATCTCCATGTATGTTTCACTGTGATCCCCATATATGTTCCACCATGGTCCCTATATATGTGTCTAGGAGGCCGTACGTTTTATTGTGGAAGATCTGTGGTCAGTCTGGGCATTACCATCTGAATATGGACTGAGAAATACGCTCATATGAACCTGGTCTAAAACATACTCACACAAAGTCATTTTGAATAGCACACACAGTGTTGGCCAAAAGTATTGACACTACTGCAATTCTGTCAGATAATACTCAGTTTCTTCCTGAAAATGATTGCAATCACAAATTCTTTAGTATTATTATCTTCATTTAATTTTTTTCAATGAAAAAAACACAGTTCCACCCCAAACATAAAAAAAGGGGGAGGACAAAAGTATTGGCACTGTTAGAAAAGTCATGTGATGCTTCTTTAATTTGTGTAATTAACAGCCCCTGTAACTTACCTGTGGCACCTAACATGTGTTGGCAATAACTAAATCACACTTGCAGCCAGTTGACATGGATTAAAGTTGACTCAACCTCTGTCCTGTGTCCTTGAGTGTACCACATTGAGCATGGAGAAAAGAAAGAAGACCAAAGAACTGTCTGAGGACTTGAGAAACCAAATTGTGAGGAAGCATGAGCAATCTCAAGGCTACAAGTCCATCTCCAAAGACCTGAATGTTCTTGTGTCTACCGTGCGCAGTGTCATTAAGAAGTTTAAAGTCTATGGCACTGTGGCTAATCTCCCTAGATGTGGACGGAAAAGAAAAATTGAGAAGAGATTTCAATGCCAGAGTGTGCGGATGGTGGATAAAGAACCTCGATTAACATCCAAACAAGTTCAAGCTGCCCTGCAGTCCGTGGGTACAACAGTGTCAACCCGTACTATCCGTCGGTGTCTGAATGAAAAGGGACTGTATGGTAGGATACCCAGGAAGACCCCACTTCTTACCCTGAGACATAAAAAAGCCAGGCTGGAGTTTGCCAAAACTTACCTGAGAAGGCCTACAACGTTTTGGAAGAATGTTCTCTGGTCAGATGACACAAAAGTAGAGCTTTTTGGGCAAAGGCATCAACATAGAGTTTACAGGAGAAAAAAAGAGGCATTCAAAGAAAAGAACATGGTCCCTACAGTCAAACATGGCGGAGGTTCCCTGATGTTTTGGGGTTGCTTTGCTGCCTCTGACACTGGACTGCTTCACCGTGTGCATGGCATTATGAAGTCTGAAGACTACTAACAAATTTTGCAGCATAATGTAGGGCCCAGTGTGAGAAAGCAGCTGGGTCTCCCTCAGAGGTCATGGGTCTTCAAGCAGGACAATGACCCAAAATACACTTCAAAAAGCACTAGAAAATGGTTTGAGAAAAAGCACTGGAGACTTCTAAGGTGGCCAGCAATGAGTCCAGACCTGAATCCCATAGAACACCTGTGGAGAGATCTAAAAATGGCAGCTTGGAGAAGGCACCCTTCAAATATCAGGGACCTGGAGCAGTTTGTCAAAGAAGAATGGTCTAAAACTCCAGCAGAGCATTGTAAGAAACTCATTGATGGTTACCGGAAGCGGTTGATCACAGTTATTTTGGCTAAAGTTGTGCAACCAAGTATTAGGCTGAGGGTGCCAATACTTTTGTCCGGCCCATTTTTGGAGTTTTGTGTGAAATTATCAGTGTTTTGCTTTTTGCTTCATTCTCTTTCGTGTTTTTTCATTGAAGACAAATTAAATGAAGATAATAATACCAAAGAATTTGTGATTGCAATCATTTTCAGGAAGAAACTGAGTATTATCTGACAGAATTGCAGGGTGTCAATACTTTTGGCCAACACTGTAGGTTTATTAAGAAAATGTAAAATGCAAAATATAGATATTTATTT
Source organism: Allobates femoralis (assembly GCA_033576535.1). Classification (NCBI taxonomy): domain Eukaryota; kingdom Metazoa; phylum Chordata; class Amphibia; order Anura; family Aromobatidae; genus Allobates; species Allobates femoralis. Next base: position 51,220 of record JARQOC010000657.1, on the reverse strand, counting down.
TGTGTTTTACCTTCAATGTCTTTGTTTTCAGTGATATTCAGATAGGTATCTTCAAAGGAATAATAGAAATGATGAGTATTTAAAATTTTACTTTACACAGAAAATTGCATAGCTTCCATTTATTATTAGAAATCTTCTTTTAGGTTCATAAGTTTTAGAACTCCAAAAATATGAATTTTATTTTGAAAGCATATTGGTTATTTAAAATTCCTCTAACAAGTTATCATTTTTTGTGCATTATACTACAATCTAAATTTTTTCACTGAGAATCTGACTCTTTTATGATGATTGAAATACCAAAACAAAGAAATAAAACTAGCTCTGATTAATATCGCTTCATACATGTCTTACAATAGCAAAACAACTATTTGCAGATTTATTTGAATAATCAGATCAATTAGAAAAAGATAAAAAGAAACATGAAACTGATTCAATAATCATAATGTGCTAGTTTGCCACTTGACATGCCTTGTTAAAGATGCCCCAAAATCTTTATCAACAATGCAACAATGAGCAATTAATTTGATCTAGGACCCATTTAAGTGGTCTGAATTTAAGACAGTATGAATAAATTCTGTCCTTTGTATATGTTTCCCACTTTAATGTGGCCCTGTCAGTGGTCAGATAACAGCTCTTAAAGGATTACCACAGATAAGCTGATCGTAAGCCACTATGATTACCAGATGCCAGGGGTTGCAGTGGTCTTCACTCTCTAACCCCTGTACATTGATCTGGGCTTAAACAGGGGCCACTTTTCTGGGGTTATGGAATAAACTGCTCTATAGTGATACAGGCTGGCAGGAGTGGTCAGTTAGCTGGGTCAGAACCAGTAGGGGAGAAAAAAAAAGCAAGACAGAAGAAAAGCCAATAAAATAACCCACAACAAACATGACTAAACCAGAAGTGCACAAGGCTATATCTAGCATCTTCCAGCAGTAAATTGGAAGCATATGTAGGGTGTGGTGCTGTCCAATTGCCTGAAGCAGAGAGCTGATAACTCCGGCAGAACAGCACACACACTTATAGGCTGGAAACACACTCTCCTACTTACATGCGAGTCTCTCGGACGAGACTCGGATGAGACTGGATCAGTGACCCTGAACAGTCTATCCCTCTCTGTATGGGACTGTCAGCTGCTTGTGTTTTTGTGCAGCATCATACTCCCTGTCCAGAGAGGGGGAGGCCGTTCAGGGTCACTGATCCAGTCTCATCCGAGTCTCATCCAAGAGACTCTCATGTAAGTAGCAGAGTGGCTTTCCAGCCATACTGTCAGACTGGATGGCAGTACAGATTCCAACCAAGCTAATATTAGTGGCTGGACAGAGCCTGTGCCCCCTAGATCTTCTGATTCTGACATCTTTTATCATCATTACTTCCCAAAGAATGAATTCAGGTGGCACCTGGTGACAGATACAAATCTTAAAGGAGCAGGTGCTGGTGATATTCACCTTTTTTTTTTTTACTTTTTATATAAGGCACATGCATAATTATAAATAATTCTGCTACTAGACGGCGGCACCCCCTCGCTGTACCTCACCCTGGCTGTACCCCATCCCTGGCTTTTATGTATCCCAGACTATTCCTGTGTCCCCGGCTGTACCCCTTCCCTAGCTGTCTTCCACCCCCGGCTACACCCCACCCCTCCTATTCAAATCCCTGACTCCACCCCACCCCAGGCTGTACCCCACCACCTGACCACACCCTACCCCTGGCCACACCACACACCCCGCACCGTGCGCCACCCCCAACTCCACCCGGTCCTCCGCCACCCCCTAGCTCTATCCACACCCCTTCTCCATCCACGCACCTCCCCTGCCACATCCCACCCCCGTGACTTCTTACCGCCAAAACCTGCTGCCCACAATGTTTTCCCTCCTCTTCACCTTCACCCCATCCTACTCCACTTCCTCCTAACCCCGAACATCCCTCCACCCACTAAGGCCATAGCGATCTCTCCATCCTTCCTACCTATCCACCTCACCCCCTCCTCCGAACTGTTCCTCCACACCCAATCCCTCTTCTCCACACACGCACGGCCCCCACACAAACTCTCCTGCTCCCACATCCTAACCCTCTCGCTACTTCTCCTACTTGCAGGTGACATATCCTCCAACCCGGGACCCCCCCACCACATCCCTCCACTCACCTCCAATTTATGCCCATCCCCCATCACAAACTCTCGCAACCCCCACAACCTTATACCCATTCACCCAACCCCAGTCCCCCTATCTGGAGCACTCTGGAATGCCCGCTCAGTGTGTAACAAACTCTCCTACATCCATGACCTCTTCATCACCAATAAATTAAAATTCCTCGGCATCACCGAAACTTGGCTCACCCCCGCCGACACAGCCTCCCCTGCCGCCCTCTCCTACGGCGGACTCACGCTTTCCCACACACCACGCCCTAATAGCACCCGTGGGGGTGGTGTGGGTATACTCTTGTCCGAGAGCTGCTCCTTCATCCCTACTACAACCGCCTCCCTCTGCCTCCTTTCCCTCCTTCGAACTGCACTCTGTTCGCATTTTCTCCCCCTGCAACCTCCAGTTCGCGGTCATCTACCGACCCCCGGGACCCACCGCCTCCTTCCTTGACCACTTCAACACTTGGCTTCTCCACTTCCTCTCCTCCGACATCCCCACCATCATTATGGGCGACTTCAACATCCCCATCGACACCCCCGACCCGCCTACCTCCCGACTCCTATCTCTGACCACCTCCTTCGGCCTCTCCCAATGGTCCTCCTCAGCCACTCACAAAGATGGCCACACGCTTGACCTCATCTTCTCCCACCTCTGTTCTCTCACCGACCTCTCAAACTCACCCCTCTTCCAATCTGACCACAACCTGTTGACCTTCTCCTCCCTCTTTCCCCCTACCTCACCCCCCCTCTCCGAAAACTCAGTCACCCACGCAGAAACCTTAAACTCATCGATTTCAACTCACTCTCCCACTCCCTCCTCCCTCTCACGGACCTTGCCTCCTCACCCGACGTTAACACTGCCGCCACCCTCTACAACTCCACACTAACTGCGGCTCTCGACCAGGCTGCCCCCTCACACACACCAAAACCCGCACACACAGACAACCCTGGCTCACCCCTCTCACAAAAGAGCTTCGCTGAATGTCCAGGGTCGCTGAACGGAGATGGAAGAAATCCCACTCCACGGCCCACCTCACCATCTACAAGCAATCCCTCTCCAACTTCAAGGACGCACTCACTGCCGCAAAGCAAACCTACTTCTCTTCTTTAATCAACACACTGTCCCGAAACCCCAAACAACTATTCAGAACCTTCAACTCCCTTCTCCGTCCCCCAGCACCTCCTCCTTCCCCCCTCATCTCCGCCAACGACTTCGCCACCTTCTTCAAACACAAGATTGATAAAATTAGAGAAAGCTTTGGCCCAACGTCCCCCTAACCCACCACCATTACCGCCCAACCCTCCTCGACCAAAGGAAGCTTCTCCAACGTGACTGAAGACCAGCAATCCACCCTCCTGTCACGATCTCACCTACCACCTGTGCCCTTGACCCTCTCCCTACCCATCTCATCCCAAACCTCACCACCGCCCTCATCCCTGCTCTAACCCAACTCTTCAACCTATCACTCACTGCTGGCGTCTTTCCCTCATCCTTCAAACACGCCTTGATCTCACCCATCCTCAAAAAACCCTCCCTCGACCCATCATCCGTCGCCAACTACCGCCCAATATCCCTTCTCCCTCTCGCTTTCAAACTACTCGAACAACACGTCCACTCTGAACTGTCCTCCTACCTATCATCCCACTCCCATTTCGACCGCCTGCAATTTGGTTTCCGACCTCATCACTCCACTGAAACAGCCCTTACTAAAGTCACCAATGACCTCCTGACCGCAAAGACGGAAAAAACACTACTCCATCCTCCTCCTCCTCGACCTATCCGCCGCCTTCGACACAGTCGACCACTCCCTCCTACTCCAAATCCTAGAATCCCTTGGTATCACTGACCTCGCCCTCTCCTGGATCTCTTCATACCTTACTGACCGCACTTTCAGCGTCACCCACTCCGACACCTCTTCCTCGTCCTACCCCCTTACTGTTGGCGTCCCCCAGGGATCGGTACTTGGACCACTACTTTTCTCCATCTACACCCTCGGCCTAGGTCAACTCATTGAGTCCCATGGTCTCCAGTACCATCTCTACGCCGACGACAACCAGATCTACCTCTCCGGGCCCGACATCACCTCCCTTCTGTCTAAAATCCCCCAATGCCTGTCCGCCATCTCATCTTTCTTCTCTGCTCGCTTCCTCAAGTTAAACATGGACAAAACAGAGTTCATCGTCTTCCCCCCCAGCCGCCCTCCCCCTCTGCCGGACCTGTCAATCCGAGTCAACGACTGCTCCCTCTCCCCAGTCCCCCACGCAAAGTGCCTCGGGGTCACCCTCGACTCCTCTCTCTCCTTCAAGCCCCACATCCAAGCCCTTGCCACCTCCTGCCGACTCCAACTCAAAAACATCTCACACATCCGCCCGTTTCTTAATCATGACACCGCCAAAACTCTCGTCCACGCCCTCATCATCTCCCGCCTTGACTACTGCAACCTACTGCTCACCGGTCTCCCTGCCTCCTCCCTTGCACCTCTCCGCTCTATCCTGAACTCAGCTGCCGTCTAATCCACCTGCCCCCTCGCTACTCCCCTATCTCCCCTCTCCGCATGGCACTTCACTGGCTCCCCACCCCCCAAAGTTCTAAATTTAAAATCCTAACCCTGACTTACAAAGCCATTCACAACTTGTCCCCCCTTACATCTCCGACATGGTTTCCCAATACCAACCTGCACGCAACCTACGCTCCTCACAAGAACTCCTCCTCTCCTCCCCCCTCATCTCATCCTCCCACAACCGCATAGAAGACTTCTCCCGCGCCTCCCCTAGATTCTGGAACTCTCTCCCCCAGCACGTCAGACACTTACTCAAGAGCTTCAAAAAGAACCTGAAAACTCATCTATTCCAACAAGCCTACAACCTATGATGAGACCCAGCGCCGCTCCACCAAACGCTTGGCGCTTCCCCCCCCCATCGTGTCCTCCCCCACCCCTGTAGACTGTGAGCCCTCATGGACAGGATCCTCTCCCGTCGTGTATCAGCAAGCATTGACTGCTCATATGTACCTGTCCTAGTTACCCCCACTCCTTATGTAAAGTGCCATGGAACCAATGGCGCTATATAAATAAATAATAATAATAATAATACTAGAAACAGGCAAACTAGTTTGATGCAAATCTAATATATGTCAATTTTTTGGGGGTGAACTGGTGAATTCTAACATTTTGTATTTTGCACTTCAAGAATCCCTGCTGTTATATTACACCTTATTAGTCAATGTTGTAACTACTAGGGAAGCATACTATGACCTGGAACAGGCTCCACTATAATGCCCCGAAGCATCACACATCACATCACACTACACAGCAAATCAGAAGAGACAATATTACCCAAAGCAAAAGCAGATAATACAGCAGCCTTTTTATAGTGTGCCTGAAATTAAAAAGGACATCACAGCTGACAAGATAGTCAAAGAGATAGAGAGAGAAAGGTATAAAACAGTGAAATTGTGCAGATGGTGTGTATGACTGCAATGGTGAGTGAGAAACATAAAAGAGTGTCATACATGTTTTCAAGGCAACTGGAGGCTTCTGAGTTCTTTTGATTTGTAACTTGGGAAAATGTGTTAAATCTGCCAAATTTAAATTTCAAACAATTTACTCATTTCTACCTGCCACCAATTCAATTAGACAATGTATGCTATATTATAATTAATAGCTGTAATGAAAATAAAAGGAATAAATTACCTTTTAGGGCACATTTTAATGTAGAATTAAATAGTAATGTGAGGTTACAATTATTATAAAACTAGCACAATAGCATCTAAGTTCCAAAGTAATTTAAAAGTGAAAAAAAAGATTGCTTTCTTAAGGGGGTGTCACACGCGTCAATATCGCCTGCACGATATCGGCTGCACGTGACGTTGCAGCGATATTGACGCGTGTGACATACTGCATCAACCAGCGATAAATCGCTGGTTGATGATCGCCAGGTTTCAGAACCAGCTCTGAAACCTGGCGATTGTCGCCCGGTGGACACGCAGCATCGCTGCGTGTGACACCGGGACTAGCGATATTCCAGCTCCCAGCGCCTGTCACAAGCACTGGGAGCTGGTATCCAAGGTACACTGCGGGTAACTAGGCAGCGCGCGCTGCCTAGATACCCGACTGTGTACCTTAGTTACCAGCCTCCTCCGCTCACCGGGTGAGCGGAGGAGGCTGGTAACTAAGGTACACGTCGGGTATCTAGGCAGCGCGCGCTGCCTAGTTACCCGCAGTGTACCTTGGAGACCAGGCTGCTCCCGCTTCCAGCAGGCTGGCAGCGGGAGCAGGACATCGTGGAAACGATATTTAAATCGTTTCCATGATGTCACTGGTCAATTGATCGCTGGTGAGTCTGTCTGTGTGACAGCTCACCAGCAATCAGCCGTCAATGTCGTCAGCGATCAGATCGCTGACGACATTGACGCGTGTGACACCCCCTTTACTTTCAGTGCTCTGTGAAGATAAGAAGAAAGGGCTTTCATAGGGAGGACTGCTACTGTATGTGCACAACAGGTAACAGGTAAGTCCTAAAAGCTGTTGTTGATGCTCTCACCTATTGTCAAAAAGTAACAGCATTACATTTTCTGGGGTACAGCTGATTGTAAAAACTGACTCCTTTTGATATCCTTGTATTTTAGCATCAAAGATGAGAAGAAAGAAAAAAAGAGTAGAAATGTTTATTTTGGTGCAATTACTAATGATTAGAGATGAGCAAATTTTCCCCAAACACATTTGGCAATTTCAAATTCAGCACAAACATTGACAATTTGGTTGGCGATTGGAAACCTAAGCAAAAAATCGTCAAATGCTGCTTTTAGAGATGAGAGAACCATTTGATGTTCCTGATCGACTCTGTTCACCAAATGTCCATATGTTCGCCAATTTTTTCAGTGAACAGATCGCTGAACTTCTGAACCCCATTCAAATCAATAGGAGATAAAATAAATGGCTTAGAAAACATTTTCAAAAGGGCTCAAAAGCTGCCAAACACTGCTCAACCTGTTTTACAGTGGAGCCCTGCTGTTTTCGCAGAGACATTAGCTTCCTAAAGTATACTTATACCAAGCTTTACTTCCACTGTCAGCATGCTTTAGGGCCCACTCATAAATGCTGCTTCCCACTTTTGATTTGTTAGGCTGGTTTCACATAGAGTTTTATTTCCTGTCTGTGGGGATCCTGTTTCTTGCAAGACCCCATGGACAGGAATGGACCGGATCGGATGTGGAAAGTTTCAACAAATGGATTCTAATAAAAAAAGGTGAAAGAGGAATGTATTGGCATTCATTTTCAAATAAAATATTTATTGATGTGATTATTTGTGTTCTTATTGACTTGGATAGTAATATCAGCTATCTGATTGGGGCTTTGACATTACTAATCTCTGGTTTTCCTGCCAGCTGACATTACCTAGCAGGCATCAACTAAATGTAATATTACCCTGCTTGCCAACACCTCTGGGCAGTGAGAAAGCTGGAGCAAAGTGCCAAGAATAGCGCATTTAGTGGGGGCACCACTGATGGGGTGGCTGCAGCCTGTTAATTTATTCAAGATTTTAAAATCTTTTAAGATTTTAAAGATTACACAACTTTACAGCTGTTCAAGTGGGTGGATGGATGAGTGGATAGATAGATAGTTGGATGTAAAGTAGAGATAGATTCATTGATATATTGAAAGATAGACAGATGGGGATTGATAGTCAGATGGGGATTCTTTTGACAAAATCATTGGACCTATGGTAGAAAAAACAAAATCATATATAACCGTCACAAAATTTTGGGAAGCAAGGTGTGTAACTGTCCGCGCTGCTGAGTCCACATGAAACACAAGGAATGCAAGATATATCTTGTAGCAGTATTCTTCTTTATTTCCTACGCGTTTCGGTGCAGTTCCATGCACCTTCCTCAGGGATCCACAAGACGGAGAGGAAGAGTGATGTTTAGGGCCGCGGGCTTAGATTTGTTTATTTTAAAATTTTGAGAGATTAGAATATATCTCCAGCTCCTTCATCAGAAGGTTGGGGAGGGAGATTTTGGGGTTCGACACAAAAAAAAGGTCGTCTGTATATGCAGTAATTTTATGTACAGACGATTTTACCTTCACACCAATTATGTCTAAATTCGCCGGTATATGTCTCAGCAATGGCTCAAGAGTCAGTATAAAAATCAGTGGGGATAGCAGAGTTATTGACATGCTTGACATATTACTTAGGTACAACTTCTTCCTATTCGGTGATGAATACTTCCTACAATTACATGGGACCGCCATGGGTTCACACAGTAATGACAACCCTGGAGGAGGATTTTGTCTATGTCTCCCACCACTTCCAATATGTACAGGAGTGGTGGGGGTACATATATGACATCTTCCTCCTGTGGAAAGGTACTGAGGAAGAACTTAAAGATTCTCATGGTTACCTCAATGCTGTTGATGAGACCATCAAGTTCACACTGGTGACATCAAGGATGGAGATTCAGTTCCTTATCATGATAGTGAAAGTGGAGAATATGGGAATCATGACTTCCCTGTATAAAAAAAAACAGACAGAAACCATTTACTGAGATTTGAGAGCCATCATCTTGGGAAAATGGTGGAATCCATTCCATTCAGCCAAATGGTTAGGATCAAATGAATTGAGAGTAGCCAAGAGGGGCAGAATTTTCAATTTATGAGTTGCAGAACAGGTTTAAAGAAAGGGGATATCATAGGAAATTACTGGAGAAACATGGCAAAAAGCTGGATAGGCTAGGCAACTTGAATTCTAAAAAAAGAGACGAGAATGTAGATAGAATTCCAATGGTGTCTTCATTTGGGGAAGAAAGTGTCAAATTGGCTAGAAGAGTGAAGAAACACTGGCCAATGTTGACTAGAGATGAGCCACCACCCTAGTGTTCGCATTCGAATTCGATTCGCTTAGTTGAATTGGGGGTGTGTTCATCAAATGTTCGTCGAACACCATCGAACACCGTCGAATACCACTGAAAACAATGGCACGCAAACACATACACATATAAAGACATAGAAAACACCTTCTAAGGTGTCCAAAAGGTGAGAAACTACTCAGAAGACACAACAAACACATGGAAAACTGACAAGTACATATAAAAATGCGAAAAGAAAAGAGCTGGATGAGTTAAAGGAGGAGGAGACACAGATATAGGCATGTCATGCCCTTCTAAGATCATGTAAAACACAGCAAAGGGGACTCCAACAAGAGTCTCCATTTTTTCCAAAAATTGGGGCACAGACACCACTTAAGTGGAATCAATTGCCTCACAGTTGCAAGCTTAACATTGTTGGTAACTGTCATGCAGCACATTCAAAAATCCATAAACCTTTAGTCTCCCCAGGATGACACAGGAGTAGAAAAGTCCTTGCGGATCCATGACTTGTTCATCTTGATGAACGTTAATCTGTCCACATTCTGGCTGGACAGACGCGTGCGCTTATCTGTCAGCACACCACCAGCAGTGCTGAAGACACGTTCAGAGAGAACGCTGGCTGCGGGTCACAACAGGTTCTCCAAGGCATGAGTGGTGAGCTCAGGCCATTTTTCTAGATTGGAAGCCCAAATGAGCAATGATCCAGTTTCACAGTCATGGCATCAATATTCACTTAGAGATACTCCTGTGAGATTCACTCTATGTACCACTGGTGTTTTGTGGAAAAGCCGATCTAAGAGTGTGTAACAGGTTCTGCTTTTACTGCTGCATGCGTGCGTCCCTTTCTATGGTAGGAATTATTTTGCCAGATTTTGTCTTGTACCGGGTATCTAAGAGTGTGGCAACCCAGTAGTCAGCATTACTTCTAATTCGGGCAATCCGAGGGTCATGTTGTAGGTAGTGCAGCAAGAAGGCGCTCATGTGTCTTGCGCATCCAGGAGGACCAAGTCCTTGTTGTGTTGGTGGTGGCAAGGTGAGAATGATGCTTCCTTCCTCTGCCCTCTACCCCCAACCTCACACAACACAAATGTCATCAAGGACTCCCTCATCTGCTGAGTCTTCCATGCCCATTGCCAGTTTGTCTTCCATTTCTTCCTGGGCTCCTGCACCTTCCTCTACAGTTTGGCTGCTTCCATGCGCCCTCGTTAATCCGTCTCCCTCACCCTCCCATGCCTGCCATCTTGGTGCTGCTAACCGTGAGGGCCTTGGCGATCTTGTTATCCCTTCCGCATAGGACTCCTCCTGTACTTCCTCCACCTCCTCTTGTTACACCAACTGACTCGGAATACTGTTTAGAGTATGCTACAGCATGTAGATGACCAGAATAGTCATGCTGATAATGGCATCGAAAGCGCTAAACATCTTTGTCGTCATTTCAAAACTGTGCAGAAGGGTGCATAGGTCCTTGATCTGAGACCACTCCAGCAGCGTGATCTGCCCTACTTATGGATCTTATTGGTCCAGGCTATACGTCATAACATTTTGCACCAGGGCTCGGCGGTGCTGCCACAGTTGCTGCAACATGTGCAGAGTGGAATTCTTCATGTCCGCACATCGCATTTTAGGCCGAAAGACATCTGGAACGATGCAAGTCGTTGAGCTGCGGGATGCGAACGCCGGAAGTGAGCACATAGCGACCGTGCCCTCTGCAGAAGCCCATCTAGGCTGGGATAGTGTGTTAAAAATTGCTGGACAACCAGGTTCAAGACATGGCCATACAAGGCACGTGTGTCACATTGCCCGGTGAAGGGCCGCACTCAGGTTTGCAGCATTGTCACACACTGCCTTTCCTGCAGGTTGAGTGGAGACACCCATTGCTGAAACTCGGATTCCAAAGCTGACCACAACTCCTCAGCTGTGTGACTCACATTTCCCAGACATTTCAAGGTAGACACCGCCTGATGGCGTTGAGCCCTGCTGCCAGCATAGTAAGGAGGTGTGCTGGATTCCTTGTGCACAGTTACTACGTGGGTGGCATTACCAGACAGGCGTTAGATGCAGGTGGAGGACCGAGACAAGGTTGAGGAGGCAGAAGCAGTGGAGGAACTGCTATGTACCAAGGATTGACGCACAACTCGTGAGAATGGCAAGAATTGTACAGCAGACCCTTCTCCAGCTCTCACGATAGTTACTCAGTGCCCAGTCACCGACATGTAACGCCCCTGTCCATGTTTGCTGGTCCAAGTGTCTGTGGTGAAATGCACCCTGTCACACACAGACTGTCTCAAGGAAGTGGTGATGTTGTCTGTGACATGCTGGTGTAGCTCAGGCATGCCCTTCTTGGAGAAGTAGTGGTGACTGGGAATCGGGTACTGGGGCACTGCAACAGACATACGTTCTCTAAAATACGCTGTTCCCAACAGGCGGAAAGGCAGCATTTCTGTAGCCAACAGCTTGCAGATGGTGAAATTCAACCGCTTAGCTTTGTCATAGCAAGGAGGAAATGGTCTTTTACTTGTCCACAACTGAGGGATGGAGGGCTGGCGGCTGGTGATACGGGGTGGAGTAGGGTGTCCCAGGCAAACTGCTGGTCTGTGAGGGTAGTGCAGACACAGATATAATGTTGCCTTCATCCAAAGGTGGTGCTCTTGATGTTTGAGAGAGCTCAACACGAGCAGCATTTTCCACTTCAAAAACAAGTGACGACCTGGAAATCACACTGCCTGTTGCAGGTAAAGAGGGGGAAGGTCTGCGTCCAAAAGCATGTGTGACAGCTGTCCCCACAGTTACAGAGGATGAAGAGCACACGGATGCACTTTATGGGCAGACGGTGGTTGGCCCGCCCGCTAGCCCGCATTGTAGCACAGTGAGCTTCCCACTGCGATTTGTACTTCATATCCATGTGACGGTTCATGCATGAAGTACTCAAACTATTGAGTTTTTGTTCTCTACTCAGAGATTGGTGACAAATCTTACAGATCACATGAGTTGGGTGATCCTTGGCGATGTCAAAAAAGGCCCAGGATAGGCAAGGCTTAGAGCCCATGCGACCTGAAGAGCCACCACGTCTTCTGCTCAGACGCAGAGTTGTTGTGGATGCTGTTGTTGACGTGCTTCCAGTATTCCGTCTCTGTCCAGGAAGGCGCAACCTAACCTCATTGTCACTAGCATCCTCCTCCACCTCCTCTGCTGACCTCATCGATTGGCTGACTGTGGGTTGACAGTAAGTGGGATCTCCAACCTCATCATCCCCCTGTGTGTTATCACACCCCTCATCCTCAGAGACAACCTCTTCCTGCCCTGACCGAAAAGTTAAGTTGTCGGTTCAATCAGGTATCTGAGTCTCATCAGCATCTTCTGAGGCGGTCGACAGGGTAGGAGGTACTCGGGTACTAGGGCTGATGGCGACTTGGTTGGGGGATCATGGCTGGTCGGTCCCCGGTCCGTGCCCTGGACCCTCAATGGTAGGGATGGTGGGGCATAAGGGGATTGGTTACATGACGCCACCTATGGTACCTGGTAAAGTGTATACCAGCGCTGCGGCCGGCCGCTGAGGTGATGGAGGTACAGCTCAGTGTAGTACAGCTCCCCACAGGTGGAGCTTTACCTCAGGGCAGCGGGGATGGATGAGGGGAGTCGTAGTAGCGTCTCTGCAGTCAATGCTGTGGATGGCAGTGGTTAAACAGGCACACGCACACACAGTAGTCTTTGTTTCAGTACCTTTTATTGGTGACAGGGTAACAGGTACAGCCCAGAGAAGTAACCATGTCCCTGATGCAATTTGGGACTTTCACCTTGGAGAGTTGTGAGGCCTCCTCTGTCACTGTTTATGGTGGTTTGGGGTAAGTCCTGCCTGTAACTGAACTCACTGCTCCTTCTCCCTCTCAGGGCTTTACTCTATCACTGACAATGAGGTCCTTCTGCGGGGTCCCTATTCCTCCTTTGGCCCCTGGTCCTGTGTTCGGTCAGTTTGAGTGTCCCTTTCTATTTATCTCAGGGGGTTTTGGTCCTCCTGGTCCTTCCGGGTTTTTTACTGCTGCACTGGATGCCTTGCAGTGACGAACTCCAGTGTCCGGGTGTACTAAAGTGAAACCTGGTACGTTCCCTTCTTTAATTCTCCTACTCCTCCACTGGCCTCCAACCCTCTCCCAAGGGTGCAGCACAACTGGGTCAGTGTTCCCTGGTCCTGGGCCTGGATCTTTCCCAGTGACCAGCTCCTCACTGATGCTCTCTTCACTGCCTGACTGGAACTAACCAACTCTTCCCCTCAGGCCTAGATCTTTTAAAGGGGATCTGGCTTAAGGCAGCCAGTAGAGCTCCCCCTTCAGGTCTGGGGTTGAAGGTGTGTGCTGTGTGTACCAAGGTCTAAATCCCTCCTTGCACTGGTGGATCCTGTGGCAATCCACTGCAGGGGTGCCACACTTCCTCATTGTCTCCACCAAGAGGAGTTACAGTTTGGGAATGAGGGTCTACATTATGCTCAGAACCTTCTTCATCTGAGCCTGGATCTGACTCACAAAGCTTCTGGGCATCAGTGCAGATCATTCCCTCGTCTGGACTCACTGCAGCTTTGGAGCAGACCTCTGATTCCCAGGCTATAGTGTGACTGAACAGCTCTGCAGACACAACCATCTCTGTTACGCTATACTCAGAAGGGTGGCTGGAGACTTGGGAGCTGAGAGGAAGCAAGTGCGATTGGGGTGACACCTCAGAGGACTGGGGGGGTTGGGATGTTGAAGGTGAGGTGGAGGAGGGCTACTTGATGGAGCACTTGAGATTCATTCAAGCACCTGCTGTTTTTGTGCCTCATCTGCAATAGGTATTGACGGTCGTGTCCGTAAGACGGGGATCATATCAGATTGTTCACAGAAATAAGTAGACATCTTACTTTGGCTGGAAGATGGTCTTTCTTCAGCAGATGTTACTGTTGCTTTACCATCTACCCCACAGACATAAACTTTTTTGCCCTTGCCACCACGTCGATTTCCTTTCCACCAGCAACAGGCCTTTTGCCACTCATTTTGTATGTGACCAAATTGGCAACTCTGCAGTTGTTAGGGAAAAAAAATTAGGTTGGAAATCGAGCAGAGCTGAGTGGCCAAACAGTGGTACTAGGCCCAAACTATTACCTGGGCTAGGTGGAGTTAAAAATTAATCTGAACTAGACAGGTGGTGTAGTGTGTTTCACAAGTGGGTTACATACTACTGTCTAAATGACACTGCTACTAGGCCCAAACTATTACCTGGGCTAGGTGCAGTTAAAAATTAATCTGAACTAGACAGGCAGTGTAGTGTGTTTCACAAGTGGGCTACACACCACTGTCTAAATGACACTGCTACTAGGCCCAAATTATTACCTGGGCTAGGTGCAGTTAAAAATTAGTCTGAACTAGATAGGTGGTGTAGCTTGATTCACAAGTAGGCACACCACTATCTACCAGACACTGCTACTAGCCCAAAAAAATTGCCTGGACTAGCTGCAGTAAAAAATTGGCTACTGGATAGACAGGCGGCGTAGCTTACTTTACAGCTGGGCTACACTGCTAACTACCAGACACTGCTACTAGCCCAAAAAGATTGCCTGGACTAGCTGCAGTAAAACTTGACTACTCAAGACAGGTGGTGTAGTTTTCTTCACAGCAGTTCTACACTACCTGCCCTAAAGGATTGCCTGATCTAGATTTGGCCAGATGCTGTGAAAAACAGTTGCACAGCACTAGCACACACCTGCCTTGCAACTGCTAAGAACTGCTCTAACCTATCCCCCAAAAGGGCTGATAGTATAATTAGTCCCTTTTTCTATGAAATAGCCCTGAAAAGGGCTGATATTTACAACTAATCCCTACTCCCTACTTGTCTGAAGTAGCCCTCAAAAGGGCTGAGATTCTAATTAGTTCCTACTCCCTAAACCTATCTGTCTATCTAACTTGAGATTTGCTCATTATCTATCTAAATAAGACTTTGTAGCGCCCACCGCAGCAGTAGCGGTGCCTGACTAACACACAACTGCAGCACTGAGGAAATGGTGGCGATGAGCAAAATGGCCGGGACTTATAGGGCAAGGACATGTGAGATACACAGCCAATGACACATGCCCTTGCTTGTGTGCAAAAAATGCACTTTGCTGTGTGTATGTGTGTGTGATTGGCTGACAGCCTGCACTGCCCCACTGTATATGCAGTTAGGAGAAAAAAAAATGGAGATCGGCATTATTTCTGCAGCACTGACCTAAACCCCGCCCCCACACACTATACACTGAAACTGGATATTAACATTCATTAACAGTATTAGGGTTAGGGTTAAGCTTTTGGTGATCGAAGCGTTATCGAGCATAACCTCGAACTGCTGAATTTGAAGCAAATAATTTGAATTTGTCGAATGACTCGAACACCGCCCAAAACAGCTCGAATTTGATATTGGCGAACAATTGAAATCGAACATTGCTCATCTCTAATGTTGACCAACTGTCTACCACAGGTGGTTGAATTTCAGAGACTACCCATCTTTGCGTATCGGAGGAGCAAAAATATTAAAGATATATTGGTGCACTCTGATGTGGGTGCTATGTGAAAGGAGAAGCAACTGAATTTGACTGGTAATAGGAGAAGTGGGTGCTACCCATGCCTTTCCTGTGTAAACTGCACATGTATGCTGAAGGAGGATAGGTACACACATCCATACATGGGGAAAGCATTCAAGATCTATTTTCGTAATTTACCTACTGGAGTGCCCCTGCAAGAAATTGTATATGGGGTAGACCACATTGTATATAAAAACAAGGATGAACCAACATTGGTACACAATCAGAAAAAAATGCATGGATCTCCCGGTACCTAAACACTTTACAGAGGAGAACCATCTTGAAAAGCATTTAAAGTTTAGGATTATTAACTGGTTGCCCCCATTAAGGAGAGAAGGAGATAGAATCAAAATCCTTAAGAAAAAAGAGTTGGAATGGATCCACAGGCTACACACATTGAAGCCGAAAGGGCTACTTGTTGATTTTAAAATTAATCCAGTGTTATAGATCTTAGTAGATGAGAAGTAGCTCTGAAACTTTGAGGAGGGATTGTTGTTGCATAGTGGTAAGAATATGTTTTTATTTATATTCTGATGATGTTTCCATTGTATCATTACAGGAACATCTGAAAATGAGAAAGAGAACTCACCCATCTGTAAATTTTGGTTATTGTAATATGTGTTGTTTGTTTAAATGTGCAAGCAAAGGAAAAAAGGATTGTTTCCATTTGTTTCCAGCGAGCGTTGAAGGAACAGTGATAGACTTTTTTTGCAAAAACTCTTCAATATTTAATGGATCCAAACATGTTTACCCGTGTATCAAAAATAAATCCACCCCTTACCCCCCATAAAAACTATGCATTTCGGAGGATACCTTTATCAAGCTGTTATCTGGTATCTTGCAGTCTTAAGGCCACGTTACACACACAGATATCTGTTCAGATATTGGTCACAGATCTCTGGTTGCAGTGAAATCATGGACACATTGTTCCATTTTGTGGCCGTGTACAAATGTAAGAATGTGTCCATGATTTCACTGCAACCAGAGATCTGTGACCAATAGATATCTGTGTGTGTAACGCGGCCTTTAGAATAAATAGTATGTCCATTTCATGTGAAAAGGGAAACACTTCACTCCAATCATGTGCAAGTAATTAAACTATGCAGATCGGTCCACCTCCAAGATGTATTTCTCCATTAAAAAGACATGCAGCTTTAGTACAAAAGTTTTACCTGTTTTTAAAGGGATCCTGTCACCTCCAAAACGTCTCCTAAGCTAGCAAAACATGTCCCTGCAGCAGCCCATCACTAATCTCACACTTCTTTTGTCTCCTAAAAGCATCCTGTGAAAGTGCATAAAAACGTTTTCATACTTACTCATTAGTGATTATAATTAGCAGGGGCCATATTCTTTAGTCACCAGGGCGGGCTGTTTTGCAGCCTCGAGGATCCACCCTCTCTATATCTGTGCTGCTGTGAAACTGAAACTGAAGGCAGGACTAATGATTTGCATTCTGTGAGTGATAGAGAGGGGGAAGGGCAATGCCTGCACATCACAGCAGAACACACAGAGACAGGGTGGATCCCTGGAGCTGCAAAAAAGCCTGCCTTGGTGACTATGAATATAGTCACTGCTAATTATAATCACTAATGAGTGAGTATTAAAACGTTTTTATGCACTTTCACAAGATGCTTTTAGGAGACAAAATAAGTGTGAGATTAGTGATAGGATGCTTCAGAGACATGGTTTTCTAGCTTAGGAGGCGTTTTGGAGGTGACAGGATCCCTTTAACTGCTACATATTTTTAGAGAAAAAGATTCTAAGATTGCAAAATGTTAGAAAACAGCTTGATAAAGGTATCCGCCAAAATGCTTCGTTTTTAGGGGGGTGAGGGTGGATTTCCTTTTGATACACGTGAAACAATGTTTGGATCCATTAAATATTGAATAGTTTTTGCTAAAAAAAGTCTATTATTGTTCCTTCAATGCTCGCTGGAAACAACCCTTTTTTCCTTTGCTTGGATATAGCTGTGCTTAGCCTGGACTGGGCTACATCCGTGTTAAAGCGTCTGAAACAGCTGTCAAAGTGGTGAGCTGAAATTTGTTTGTTTAAATGTAGGTATGTTCTGGGGCCTTATATAGGATGGTTATTTAACATTATTATTATAGAAGATAGCTGAGTGCGGCATACGGTTGCCAAATAATATGGGGGTGAGGTCTATGTGGAGAGGTGCATGATGAAAAAAAGCTATATTATTGCTTTAAATGTAGATGGCAGGGCTATGGGGGTTAAAAATCTCAGCTCTGGTAACGTCACATAGAGGATAATGGCTGGTCTAACAAATAGAGTGGCTACTGTACCTCAGGGGCATAGGGCATAGGTAACTGATACCTTACATGATCTTTGTCCAGTATATGCGCCATTAGTATATACCCCATTAGTTTAAAAGATATAAATATAGAGAAAGGGCAGGTTGCCCATAAGTATGATGGCACAGAGAGCAGCACGGAGCGGAGCTATAGACGTTTTGCTCGGGGATTCTTAAGATGGCCGTCGATATGAACTGTGCATGGGCGGTCCTTTTGAACCAGGAAATAGACTTCAGCAATATGTCTCCGGGTGCAGAAAGATGGCTGCGGGTGAGTTACTGCACATGCCTGGCCCTGCAATCCCAGATGTAATGTATCTAGATACTTGTATGACCCTGGAAATGCGCACTTGTATCAGGAAGACGCCGACAGCGGTGTCTGTATATGATATGTTATAATGGGTGAGTTCACATATAATTTTTAGATAATATTGATGACACATGATTCAATTTTGTTAACAACTAGCTGTACTACCCGGCTACGCCCAGGTTGATAAATATCTGATGTTAGCTATGACAAAATAGAATTTGAGTATGTCATATTAATGACCTGTAGGATAATAGAAGCTGAGCTGTGATTGGTTGCTATAGGCAGCCTGATAAATCTCCAGCCAACAGTAAACCCTCCCCCTGGCCGGGCAGTATATATTACCTCACACATACACATAATAGACAGCTCATGTTACTGACATCTGCCTTAATTCCCTATGGCACATGTGTTGCACATTGGCTGTTTTTAATCAGATGTTTATTTTTGGAAATTAAAGATAGCACACGTATGAGGCGAGTTGTGTGAGGCGATTTGTGCACATCTGTGTCTGTGTGGTGTGTGTGTCTCTGGGGTGTGTGTGTCCCTGGGGTGTGTGCGTGTGTGTCCCTGTGGTGTGTCTTCTTGTGGGGGGGGGGTGTCCTGTGGTGTGTTTCCTTGTAGGGGAGAGGGTGGTCCCTGTGGTGTGTGTCCATCCCTGTAGGGTCTATGTGTCCCTGTGGGGTGTGTATGTTTCTTTTTCCCTGTGTGTGTCCCCCTGTGGTGTGTGTGTGTGCCTGTGGGGTGAGTGCATGTGTCCCTTTAGGGTGTGTATGTGTGTGTGTCCCTGTGGTGGGGTCAGTGTGGTGTATGTCTCTGTGTTGTGTGTGTCTCTTTGTGGTGTGTGTGTTCGGGTGCATGGCAAGTATCCAATGTTGGGGCTGCACCTTAGCGACTATACACTTGCTGTTACTCTTTGTGTGCCTGTAATGTGTATACATGTCCCCGTGCGTTGTGAATATCCCATGTTGGGGCCCCACCTTAGTGACTATATGCTGGTATATGCTGTTAGTCTTTGGCGCTTTCATTAAGATCCTCTCATTCACAAATGTCAACTGGTAACTGTCACTTTCTCTGCATTATGTAGATAGGGCCAAAATTGTTTGGTGAATTGGAACGTGCAGGGTTAAAATTTCGCCTCACAACATAGCCTATGACGCTCTCGAGATCCAGATGTGTGACTGTGCAATATTTTGTGGCTGTAGTTGCGACGGTGTAGATGCCAATCCCGGACATAAACACACACATATACACATTCAGCTTTATATATTAGATATGGTACATTTGTTTCTCTTGTAGTTTTGCTGCTTATTAATCAAATTTATATTTTTGAAGGATAATACCAGACTTGTGTGTGTTTTAGGGCGATTATGTGGCGAGGTTAGTGTATGTGTGGTGAAATGTGTGCTGAGGGTGGTATATGTGTTCAAGCACGTGGTAGTGTGTGGCGCATTTTGTGTGTGTTCATATCCCCGTGTGTGGTGAGTATCCTATGTCGGGGCCCCACCTTAGCCACTGTACGGTATATACTATTTGGCGCCATCGCTCTAATTCTTTAAGTCCCCCTTGTTCACATCTGGCAGCTGTCAATTTGCCTCCAACACGTTTCCTTTCACTTTTTCCCCATTATGTAGATAGGGGCAAAATTGTTTGGTGAACTGGAATGCGCAGGGTTAAAATTTCACCTCACAACATAGCCTATGATGCTGTCGGGGTCCAGATGTGTGACTGTGCAAAATTTTGTGGCTGCAGCTGGCAGCTGTCGATTTTCCTCCAACACTTTTCTTTTAACTTTTTCCCCATTATGTAGATAGGGGCAAAATTGTTTGGTGAACTGGAACGCGCAGGGTTCAAATTTCGCCTCACAACATAGCCTATGACGCTCTAGGGGTCCAGACGTATGACTGTGCAAAATTTGTGGCTGTAGTTGCGACGGTCTAGATGCCAATCCCGGATATACATACATACACACACACATTCAGCTTTATATATTAGATTAAGTACTATGGCACTTTATAAACACAAGGAAACTGTAAACTGTACTGATATTGCACAGTTTGTATTATGTTGTACTGTATAAACATCTGTATGTAAAAATTATGTATACATATATATATATATATATATATATATATATATATATATAGTGGTGATGTGGCCCCTGGCCGGGTGCATCACACCGGTTATCAATGCAGGTCTCTGTTCACATGGGCCGGTTTTCCTGATTGTGTGTGCTGTGTGAAACCAACCTGAACACAATGGGGTTTCATGAGCCTAAGGAGCAGCAGTGAGAGTGGGATGAGATCCATGAGGAATAGGATAATACTGTGTGGATGAGTGCTTTGCTGGGCTAAAGCTGAATTGTGCACAGGGGGTTAATCACATCTCAGGTCTGTGTGTGAGTGAAGATGTGCCAGGTGTCTGAGTGAGAGAGGACGATGGGAATCAGAGAAGTCCAGACCACTGCAATGTGAAGACGTGCTGGAAGTGATGGGAGCCTGCCAGCTCCATGCTACTGCCCCTGATGTGTGCATGCCAGCCAGTGTCCAGGACCGAGGACGGCTCAAGGGCCAGGTGGTCTTGTGTGTACTAAGTGACAGTGCTCCTGTTACTATTGTGGGCCCGGAGTGTGTAGCATATTGGTGTATGTAAAAATGCCATGAATGCTGTGTCATGCATGAGTCATAATGGTTTATGAAAAAAGTGCCATGTGTGATGACTCATGTGCAATAGGATGGGGAATGATCCCTGTCAGGGTGATAGACGGTGATAGCCGTCTTTAGAACCAGACTGAGGTCTGCAAGGGTCGGTGGGTGACGCCTTGAAGTTCTGGGGAAAACGTATGTGAATGTCCTGTAATGTAATGTCATATGGGAATGTCATATAATGCAATGTAAGGACATGCATATTATATGTGAAAATGGAAATAGTGTTATGGTTTATGTGTTGAAAGCGGTTTATGACAGAAATTAATAAATCCGCTGCTTATGTTACGTTGAAATGTAGTCGCTGCTGTCATTTTCCCCGTGCCAAGCGGGTTCCCCTGGGGCGCTACCTCACAATATATATATATATATAATTTTATACTGAAACACTGTTTTATTTATTGATTGTAAATGATTGAGCACTATAAAACGTCTACTATTGTTACACTGAGCACCAGCTGAAAAACTCAGATGTACTGATATGCCATGGTAACATAATGACCAATAAACTTCCACTGAGCTTTTGAAAATTGGAGTGCTGCCTCTGCTTTTTTTTTTTAACATAGATAGATAGATAGATAGATAGATAGATAGATAGATAGATAGATAGATAGATAAATAGAAAAAATGTGAGCAGCGATTCTTTGTTAGCATATGCTAAGTGGGCAGACACCATCTCGACCCTAGATCACCTGTAGGTGATGAGGGTGCACATTGCAGACATGGAGCCAGCAACTCCACACGATACAAAAGAGAAAAAAAACTGCAAAAAACTCAAAATTCTTATTTTTTTTACTTCAGAAATAAAAAAAATAAGAATTTTGAGTTTTTTTAAAAAAAACAAGTTTTTAAACTTTTTTCTCATATATATATACAGCGTGTTAGCATTTGTACATCATTGGTAGTAGCTGAGTGCTGCAGAGAATTTTTTTCTAGTTGTTTGATCCAGCATCCCTGCTGGCACCGGTCCACATTATGTCTGTGAGTGCTGTGCAGTTTTTTTTTTCTGTTTTGTATCGTGTGGAGTTGCAGGATCCATGCTGCAATTTGCACCCTCATCACCTACAGGTGGTCTAGGGTCGAGATGGTGTCTGCCCACTTAGTAGTGGGATAGGGAGGACAAGGAGGACAGGGATGTCATCGTCAGGACTCATCAGACCTGGGGTCACTTTGTCGCAGTTGATGAGCAAACAGACATTGGCCAATGTGTGTACTAAGAACCTCAGAAATAAAAAAAAATAAGAATTTTGAGTTTTTTGAAAAAAACGTAAGTTTTTAAACTTTATTCTCATATATATATACGACATCATTAATGCGCTGTCACACACAATGATATCGTTTACGATATCCTATGGGGCAGCGCAACTGTTAAATAGGAGAGGAAGGAGTGAGCGATGTAATAAAGCGGCAAGAATAGGAGCTTTTTGAACGATATCATTCAAAAAGCTGTCACACTGAACAATGCCGCTTCCTGAAGCAGCGTTAATTGGACGACGAACGATAGATTTGAGGTCAGGATCTCAAATTTAGGATGAACGATCCAACGATCTTTTCATCCTATATCGTTCATTTACACGCAACGACGCCCGAACGATATCTTTTCAACGATCACAAATCTGTGACATTTCAAGGATATCGTTCAGGATATCCTAGCTTGTAAACCCACCATTAAGGCCACTTTACACACACAGATATCTGTGACCAACTTCTGAACAGATCTCTGGTTGCAGTGAAATAATGGACACATTGTTCCATTTTGTGGCTGTGTACAAATGGAGCAATGTATCCATGATTTCACTGCAACCAGGGATCTGTTCAGAAGTTGGTCACAGATATCTGTGTGTGTGAAGTGGCCTTTAGGTTTGATTTGAACTGGGTTCAGAAGTTCGGCAAATTGCTTATGGATCTATTCAACGAACCAAACCCAAACATCAATGATTCATTAAAGAGTTATTACTATTTAAACCATTTAAAAGTCTTCGTGGTTTTTTTTTTTATATACCCTATACTGTTTTTATTCTGTACTCAAATTTTCTTCAGATTGAAAAAAATCTGAGAAAAGGTTTATTGTAATTGTTGCATTTTTACTTGTTATTTTCTTTTATTTTTATTTCTAACTTGGTGATCAGTACATAAATTAGAAAATTGCTTTGAGGATTCTTGAATTTGTCTAAAATTTTACGACAAAATTAGGAATCATCTGATTTAATTTTTTGGTGTTTTTTTGTGTAAGGGCCACTTTACACACACCAACTTATCAATGTGTCCATGATTTCACTGCAACCAGTAAGTTGTTCAGAAGTTGGACAGATAAGTTGGTGTGTTTAAAGTGGCCCTTAATATAACAACATTTTAGAAATCTGTTTGTTTTGCCTCCTAACTAGGGATGGGCGAGTCTACTCGCTAGGACTCGTTACTCGACGAGTAGTAAGGGACTCGCAGGACTCGGTACTCTGCGAGTTTCCCAGCGATTACTCGCACAGTAACGAGTCCAATGCAAATCAATGGCAATCCTAGTTTTGTCAGAGACTCTGACAAAACTAGGATTGCCATTGACTTGCATTGGACTCGTTACTGTGCAAGTAATCGCAGGGAAACCCGCACAGTAACGAGTCCGGCTGTCTGCTCTGTGCCGAGCTCGGGTCCTGCAGGCTGCTGCAGCTCCAGGGTCCTAGAGTCCGCCTGCTCTCCCTGTGTACAGACATGAATGTCTGTGCACAGAGATGATGTAGCAGAGCTGAGATTGTTCTTAGTCTGCTCGTTCCCTGTGCATAGACATCTACAGTATATCTATGCACAGGGATGTAGCAGAGAGGACATCACGTTTTGGACTACGTCGGACAGAAGAGGATTCTTTTAATTAAAGTTGGAGTCCCTAATGGCTTTTTTCTTTATTTCTAATAAAACATTTTCTCTGTGTTGTGTTTTTTTAACCCTTTATTGGAGATTCTTAGTGGCCGGGTCAAACGTGACATTAAGAATCTCGGGCTTAATACCAGCTTGTATAACAAAGCTGGTATTAACCCCTTTATTACCCAGCGTGCCATCACCACCAGGGCCGCTGGAAGAGCGGGGTTCAGCGCCAGAGGATGGCGCTTCAATGAACGTGCCATCTTCTGGGGCAGCTGCGGGCTGCAATTTGCAGCAGGGGGTGCCCAGAAAGCTTGGGCCTCCCTGCGTTGCAGGTTCCAGCCCCCAGCTACTTAGCTGTACCTGGCTAGACATAGAAATTGCGCGGAGCCCCACGCATTTTTTTTTTATTAGTTCATGAAATTCATGAAATAATTAAAAAAAGGGCTCCCCTTATTCTTGTGTCCGGCCAGGTACAAATAGGCACCTGGGGGTTTGGGGCAGCCCGTTGCTGCCTGCTGGATCTGGCTGGTTCCAGAAATACGACGAAGCCCACGTCAAATTTTTTTCTGACAAATCCATAAAACAATGTAAATAAAAGGGACTGCATCTTTATTAACCCCTGGACCATGGGCGAGGGGTTAATAAAGATGCAGTTCCTTTTTAGGATTGTTTTATTGATTTTTCAGGAAAAAAAATGACGTGGGCTTCGTCGTATTTCTGGAACCAGCCAGATCCAGCAGGCAGCGACGGGCTTCCCCCAACCCCCAGGTGCCTATTTGTACCTGGCCGGACACAAGAATATAGGGGAGCCCTTTTTTTTTATTATTTCATGAATTTCATGAAATAATAAAAAAAAAATGCGTGGGGCTCCGCACAATTTCTATGTCTAGCCAGGTACAGCTAAGCAGCTGGGGGCTGGAATCCGTAGCGCAGGGAGGCCCAAGCTTTCTGGGCACCCCCCGCTGCAAATTGCAACCCGCAGCCACCCCAGAAGATGAAGCGCCATCCTCTGGCGCTGAACCCCGCTCTTCCAGTGGCCCTGGTGGCGGTGGCACGCTGGGTAATAAAGGGGTTAATACCAGCTTTGTTATACAAGCTGGTATTAAGCTCGAGATTCTTAATGTCAGGCCAGGTTTGACCCGGCCACTAAGAATCTCCAATAAAGGGTTAAAAAAAACACCACACAGAGAAAAATTATTTATTAAAAATAAAGACACAGACACCATTAGGGACTTTATTACCACCACATATCCCTCCAAAGACCCAGGTCTTCTCTCTTCTTTCTTTCTCTCTTCTGTCTTCTGTCTTCCTTCTTCTTCTTGTTGCAGCGCCGGTAAGCAGAAAGTTAACTGTGCTGTGACAGCGGGAGCCTATTAAACATGATTTAGCTATTGTAGCAGATAGAGCCTGAAGCTTCCGAGACACATCTGCGATTTGTAAATTGCACATTACTCGCTATTACTCGCTTCCCCATTCATTAACATTGGACTCGCTAGACTCGCAACGAGTAGCGAGTCCCGGGCTCGGACTCGCTAGAGTCAAGCGATTCCGAGTAATTTAGGACTCGCCCATCACTACTCTTAACTGTCCTGCCGCTCTACTGTCGTTCCCAGTCATGTTCTTCAGCTTCCTTCGGCAGTGCTGACATGTCCTCTTCTGCTAATGGAGCAAATTTTCTCCGTGTCAAACAAAGAATTTGGTAGAGCCAGACATTGCCATATTGGTAACAGTGGCCATGAAAATGATGGTAGGTACATTTAGCAATGTTTCTTCCCATTGTTATCCATATGAAACATTAAGGCCTTGTGCATACACTACATTTTGAATGTATTTTTGATGCATTTTCTTGGTGCAAACTTGTCACAAATCTGCATGCCTATCTTCACCCCAACAAAGTCAATGAGAATTCTGAATTGTTGTGCACACGATTCTTATTTTTTCCTTCCACTTTTGGAGCAGATTTGGTGCAGCATGTGAATTCTAGGTGATAATTTACTTTGTTTTTTTCAGCCCTACTAGCCATATCATTCATAAAGAAATATGCATGGCACAAATCTTCAGCAAACATACACCGTGTTTTTGTGCCAGGAGGTGCAGATTTGGTACAGAAAATGTCTGCATCAAATCAGCAGCATGCAAGATACTTTGAAACAAGCTAAAATGAAATATGATCAAAAACCCAGGGTTCAATACCTCTCAAAAGATAATTAAAAAAAATCCAAAACCATGAAAGACTAATACATTTCAACTAGAAATAGAGTAAGCTATAACTACATAATTACATACACTGAGAATGTCACTAGATCTTTGCTACCCCATCTGAGAATAGTATGATGTTGAAGAAGAGATCCTGATTCCAAAAATAAATGACTTGCAGGCTTACCTGTTATCAGTTTGATAAAGCATAAAAATGAATTTAAACAGTGATTTTACAAAAAGTACAGCAAGCAGCCCAGTAGATGATACATTGTAGGAATAAGGGTCTCTGTCTTTACATCATGCTACTTTCAGAGTGGGTGGCAAAAACTTAGTGACAGATTCCTGTAAGGGTATCTTTACACGCCTCAACTTTTGGCGGCGATAGGAGTGCGCATGCACATTTTTCATGGGTGCCTCAGAACGCCGAAGGCGCTTTTACATGCCGCAATTTCACCCTCAACCTAAGGCGACGTGTCTCCCCGGAAGTTGCCACACCAACAGCAGAACCAACCGGTGGAGTTCCCTTGCCACTTAACATGCCGCAATCCCCAAAGGAATGTGAGAGTACATGGTTAGAGCCGCAAGAACATAGGCGTGACAGACTGGTGTATTCCGCTCCCCAAACACGCTGATTAGATAATGCAATAGCGTTATGATTGGCCAGCCTGTGCAGGAAGGCTGGCTAATACATGCCGCCATTGCCATTGTGTAGTGTGAATAGACAGCTGTTCAAATATGGCACCCTGTGAAGGGACAGCCAATGGAAACTCAGTAGCCACCACCAATCATCGCTGATAGAGCACGGTCTCCAGCATGCTGTGGCACGCCTCCGGGAAATCAGTAGGCGATGCAGATTCCATACCTATTGCCCCTTCACACGCCAAAAACAGGGAATTTCGCCTTCATGATTGCCTCTGATTTTGGAGCACTGAAGTGAAATTGAAACCAAGCGCAACCTTTTTTATCACCACCAAATTCCCCAATTACACGGCGCAATTGCGAGGTAATTTCACGGCGATGATGACGGGGCTACAGATTGCCGGTTAGATTTCTCGCTGCGGTTGCGGCGTGTAAAGGTACCTTTATGGAGTTAAAATTGAATTTATATATGTACATTTTTATATATTTACGTTTAGAGATGAGCCACCACCCTGCCGTTCGTGTTCGATTCGCCGAATCGACGGGGTGTTCGACGAATGTTCGTCGAATGCTCGACGAACACCGTCGAACATCCCGGAACACGAAAAAACCAGGATTGTGGGGCTGTTTCACTTCCACAATGTATATACATACATTGTGGAAGTGAAATAAAGTCAAATAAAGTGTAATAAATAAAAAAATAATGTATGCTCACCTGTCCGCGGTCCACCGAAGCCTGCGGTATGGTCCTGTGTCTTACAGGACCTGTGGTGACGTCAGTTCTCACGGGAACTCCGGTCACATGACCGGAGTTCCGCGAGAACATGACGTCACCACAGGTCCTAGAAGCACAGGACCTTGCCGGAAAGCTTAAAATAGATATTTTTATGATTCGGACCCTTTGTTTAAGTAAAAGTTACTTAAAGAAAGGGTCCGAAACATAAAAATATCTATTTTAAGCTTTCCGGCAAGGTCCTGTGCTTCCAGGACCTGTGGTGACGTCATGTTCTCGCGGAACTCCGGTCATGTGACCGGAGTTCGCGCGAGAACATGACGTCACCACAGGTCCTAGAAGCCACAGGACCTTGCCGGAGGCTTCGGTGGACCGCGGACAGGTGAGCATAGATTATTTTTTTATTTTTAACACTTTCTTTCTTCTAGGGAATGTTTATTTTGGCTCAAAATGCGGCAGATGCGGTTTTCTGACCTCATCTGCCGCATTTTCGAACCAAAATCGAACATGTTCGAAATTCGCCGAATGGGTCATTCCATGTCAAGTGAACCAATGATTATTACCTCTATATTTTTAATTCTTTTGAGATTTTGTTATTTGATAATAGCATGTCAGACAATGCAAAATGTGAAGAGAAATTTTTTTTTTTAAATTTATTTTTTTTTAAAATGATTTTCAAAGTTCGGAAAGTGCGAATTTTGCTGTTGCTTGCCTTTACGTTGCTCCTCATAACTAAGGCTAGGAATAAGATAGAAAGACAAAATAAACACCATTCTACTCAGAACTATACAGGCTTTCACCAGATATGTCACAAGAGGATCTTTGTTAATATTTTACCCATGTGATTGCAAGCGCAAAACTTTAAAACGCATTTCCGAAAAATCAGCACGCTTTAAATATTTCAAAAACTGCCCATGTGTCTGCTTTGCTCTTAGGCACATCTGTACCAAATTTCAAGTTGGGATCGCGATGGGATCATATTTTAAAATATTTTGCTATTAATAGCATCAATGGGTCATTCCATATCAAGTGATCTAAATATGAATATTTTTTTTACCTGACGTCTTTAGATTTTTTTTATTTTTATTCCTTTATGAAGTACTACTTTAGTTAATTACAAATTAAAAGTTTAGAATTTTTTTCTTCATCAGTTAATTTTTTACAGATTTTTAAAGTTTAAAAAAAGGGTGAATTTTGGCCTGGTATGACTTTACATATTTTTATCTTGGGCTAGAAATAAGATAGAGAAACAAAATAAACACCATTCTACTCAGAACTGTCCAGGCTTTCACCAGATATGTCACAAGAGTATATTTGTTAATTTTAATTTTTTACCCATGCGAACGCAAACGCAACATTTTGAAACGCATTTCCGAAAAAAAGTTTTAATAAAAATTTTCCAAAGCTGCCCATGTGTCTTTTATGCTCTTAGCCACATCTGTACCAAATTTCAAGTTGGGATCGTGATGGAGTCATATTTTAAAATATTTAACTATTATAGTGTCAATTCAAAAATCTTGAATTCAGATCTGTTCAACCTGTGGTCTAAAAGCGTGGGGTCTTTATTTATCAAATCCATTATTTTTAGACATTACTGTATTATTTTGATATGTTACAGCTTAGAAGCAGGAGAGGACATATAGGAAAAAGCTTTGTTAGGGCTCAACCTGAGAAAGCACAGGGATAGACAGTGAATGCAGAGCAGATGATAGGCCAGCAGCTCTGTCAATCATGTTAAGTGTCTACCCACTGCATTCAGGAAGTAAGACAGCTCGTTCAGACCTTTCATGTCCTGACATGTCTGGACATCTTCACTCCTGAACAAACAATAGTCTGTACAAAGCCATCAAGGCTGTGTACTAAAATATGGGTGAGTAAATATATTAATAGTTTAATGCTTTTATTATTAGGGCCAATACACACAGTGCTATTCTTAGGGATCATCATTCAGAAAAACAGCCCCATTGATTTCTATGGGGTTCACCACATGCAGTGTTTTTGGAAGCACTCAAGAGTGAGTAAATCACTGCTTGAACTACTTTTTAATCGCTGCAGTAAACGCAGCATTTATCATTTATATAAAAAAAGCTGCCATTTTTTTCACTAGCGATTAAAAAAACTAACGCATATGTGGTAAAACCTTGGTAGAAAAACAAGCTGCCAAAATTGCAGCGTGTATCTGCAGACAGAAAAAACTGTGCGCGCTAGCCCTAAAACTCACTTTATAGTAATACAGTTCTATCTCAAGTGTGCTGTAAATCTTTATTTTTATTACCTATCTTCCTTACTTAATATTAACTGTATTTTTCCCACACAGCAATGGCTGCTACTTCTCAAGAAACAGCATTTTATCATAGACACTGTTGCAATTCTTTTGAAAAAATATGAATATGATTGGCGCTGGTGGCTGGCTACTGTACTCTCCAAAGATTGTGAAAATGAAGAAGTAGAATTGACTTTATTGCATCCTTCTGGTCCAGCGCCATCCTTTGTGTATCCAAGAAAGCCAGACATTTTAAAAGTGCACAAAAATCAGATATTAACTCAGGCGGAGCCTAACACCGTGACAGGCCGGACATACTCGTTGACACACAAGGAAATGGCGATTGCTAGTAAGCGTTTATGGACAAGATTACATTTCACCCACTAGAAGGGACAAATTGATAAAATGCCACTTTAAAAACATACTATTAATTGTTTGATTAGTTCATAATTTATAGAACGATGATTTAACTACTGTACTATTCTTATTAAACACTTCATAAATCACATGTTTAGTGATAGAATAGAAAACAAATTTATATGTATAAATAGGGGTTAACATTTTTGGTTCTTTTAATCTTGTTTAATCAAACTTGAGGATATGATCACCTTTCTTCTTTTGGTTTGTTCAATACATTCAAGTTGAAAATGCTGAGCGTTGTGTTCTGATGATTAAGATGTATTTATCCTGGCACTTATGGGATTTGTTTTTTGTGTTTCTTTTTTGTTGCATATAAATGTTTTATTCAATAAGTTGTGATAACTCATACAACCATAAAATAAAAAATATATAAATTTGACAGGTCCCAAGTTGAATCTCTGCACAAATATAACCAAGAACACAATCAGTCATTTTTTCACAATTGCCCGTCAATAGTTTGAATTTGATATAAAGAAACATAGTCTTGTAACATATCAAATGAAAGCTGTTACCGTTCTGAGTAAAATGATGCCTCTCCCACTTCATTATCTTATTTCTAGCCTGAGATAAAAAAAGTAAAGTCATACCAGGCCAAAATTCACCCTTTTATTAAACTTTAAAAATCTGTAAAAAATTAACTGATGAAGAAAAAAATTCTAAACTTTTAATTTGTAATTAACTAAAGTAGTACTTCATAAAGAAAAAGAATAAAAAAAATCTAAAGACGTCAGGTAAAAAAAAATATTCATATTTAGATCACTTGATATAGAATGACCCATTGACGCTATTAATATTAAAATATTTTAAAATATGATCCCATCGCGATCCCAACTTGAAATTTGGTACAGATGTGGCTAAAAGCATAGCAGACACATGGGCAGTTTTTGAAATATTTAAAGCGCGCTGATTTTTCGGAAATGCGTTTTAAAGTTTTGCGCTTGCGATCACATGGGTAAAATATTAACAAAGATCCTCTTGTGACATATCTGGTGAAAGCCTTCACAGTTCTGAGTAGATTGGTGTTTATTTTGTTTCTCTATCTTATTTCTAGCCCGATATATGATGGAAAATGTAAAGCCATACCAGGCCAAAATTCGCACTCTTTTAAAACTTTAAAAATCTGTAAAAAATTAACTGATAAAGAAAAAAATTAAAAACTTTTTTTTGTAATTAACTAAAGTTGTTCTTCATATAAAAAAAAAATTAAAAAAATCTGAGGACGTCAGGGAAAAAAATATTCATTTTTGGATCACTTGACATGGAATGACCCGAATTGGAACCAAATTGTTTGAATTCGGCGAATGACTCGAATAGCGCCAAAATCGACTCGAATTTGAGATTGGCGAACTATTCGAGTCGAACATCGCTCATCTCTATTTACGTTATGGAAGCAATGTTTTACTATGTTGAAAAAATATTTTAATATTGTCCTAATTCTTCAATTGTTACCACTTTGAGCTCCTAGATTTGCTTATGAGTGATTCTGCTGAAATTCAAATTCCATAGTTTGCTCCAATTTTGCCAAGAAATTTGATTAGCAATGAAGTTATCAAATGCTTCTTATTATGCTCTGTAATTAGTTACTAGTGAGTAGTGAAAATTTCATACTCTTTATACTTGTAACGAGTAGGTTCTAATACTTGCTTATTCTTTATGAATAGCGAGTACAATGCAAGTCAATGGGAAATGCGAGTACTATTCTACTGGAACCTACAAAGCGTTCTGGAGGCCTGAGGAAAAGGCTGAAATGGATGCATGATTGTTTAAAAGCCAACATTCACTTCAGTCTTTTCCTCAGGCCCCCAGACAGCTTTGTAGGTTCCAGTAGAAAAGTACTTGCATTTCCCATTGACTTGCATTGTACTTGCTACTGGTAAGGAGTAAACTTGCCGAGTAACGAGTATCCTGAATACCATACAATTCTGCGAGTAGCTCATCCTTTTCTGTGATCTCTTTGGTTTGCAAACATAATAACCTTATGAAGAAAAACTTGCCCTATTTCTTATTTGTCCCAACAGCACAGCCCACCATTCAGTCCTTTACACAGCTCTCTCTAATACAATGCCTAATTCATATTCGGCTCCTTTGGTATCTTTACCCCAGGACCTAGCAGGACAATAATGCCAAAACAAACCTCAGCAATGACCTATTCAGTGCTTCAGGTGAAGTGGATGTAGAGTGCACAGAGGGATCACTGTTAACGGCTTGATGGAGGGCTGCAGTGGTGAGTGACAAGGTTTTTGTTTCACCTCTTAGGCTGTGTGCTCACGGTCCAGAGGAGCTGCTTGTTGGACGCAGCTCCTCAGGACCTGAGTGAAGCCGCGGGTGGCCGCAGGGAGACCACAGCCGACCTGTACTTACCATGTGCTGCACGTGCGGGATGTGGGGAGGCTTCTCCCTGCAGTCACCCGATGGCAGCTGCTTCCAACTCCGCAGCATGAAATGAACATGCAGCGGAACAGCGGAACGCCAGCAACCCGCACCGCAGCTGTCAGATCACTGCGGTCGGGTTAAGCATAGTGAGAATGGGATTTCTTGAAATCCCATCCACTATGCTTATACTGTACTATGCAGCATTTTGGACACAGCAGCAAGACGCTGCATCCAAAACGCTGTGTATACTGATTGTGTGCACGCACCCTTATTCTGAGACTACAAAAATCAGCAAATGCAGGCCATCTGCCTGAATTTTTGCTGACCTTGCTCAAAGTAAAATGTAATATATGAATCAAATTCAATTTACTGCAAACAGATTTGCTCATATCTCATGTGTCGGGCCCACTGGGACAGGGGTACTCGGTACCGGACCGGTTCTGCTGCTTGGGAAGTCACGGGTGGTCCTGGTCCGGACCATGTCCCGGGCTCGGCAATAAAAGGGGGATATTTACAGGGGATTGTCAGTCGTGACGCCACCCACTATATGCAGCCAGTGATGGGGCCGCCGCTGCTGCAGAACCTCCAGGGATGATGGAATAGCAGCTTAGATGTAATAGTTACAGTGGGAAGAACTGTGTTCCCCGGGGCAGTAAGGGTTAAGTCTATTGTGGAATGTTCAGTACACTTACTGTGTAGATGCTGCAGGGATCTCTCCTCAATGCTGGTGCTGACAGGCTGCGCTGTCGCTCTGCAGGTGGAGGGCTTTCTGTAATCCTGTATGGAGAGAATCGCTTTCATGCAGAGACACAAGGTGGGCAATCTCAGGGTTCTCCGTGTTTACTCTCAGTTCTTCAGACAGTTCACAAGTCAGTTACAGTTCTTACAAAGTTCAGTACAAGTACACGGGCACGCTATTCCTCTCCGGGTTCCCATTACTCTGCAGCCAGGTCTCTCTCTCTGTGACCCCTCACACAGTCTCTGTGTCCTTTCTGGGCTGTTTACGTTCTCTGTACACTTGGTGGGTGTCTCCGGACAGTATGGCAGTGACTCGGGCCCCTATGGGTCCTCCTGTTTGTCACTGAGCTGCCTGTCCTTTGTGGTAGGGACCCTAAAGTGTATCTGTGGTCCCCCGTCGTGTTGTTTGGGGATTCCGGGTAAACTACGGTCCCCTCTAGAGCCGACACTCTACACAGCCCAGCCTCCAGCAGTCCTCAAGTGTGAGGCTCTACCAGGCTCTTTCTCTCTGCGTCTCTCGGTATCATAGGAGGGCTACTCTGCCTGCAGTCGGTAGCTTCAGCTGTATCTCTAGGGCCCGGGTATCACCGTCCCTCTCTCTCTCCTCACACTCCTGGTGGTATTGGCTTCGGACGTGCTTTCTCTCTCCTCCGGCTCACCCTGGCTCGGTACAGATTCTGCGCTCCTACACCGTACACTCTCAGGACATGTGAGTCTTTCTGTCTGCTCAGCTTCACTCAGCCTTCTGCTGTTCTCTGGCCTGTGCTCCTCAGCTTCTGGTCTTTACAGCTCGGCACCCTGGGCCTACTGAACTCCTTCCTCCTCCCCCTTCCTATTTCTACTGTCAAGTCACCTGACTACGTGTGTGCCCAACCCACTCCTCTAAATCCACCACCCCTCAATTGCCTAGAGTATCCAATCTTAGGGCTGGATGCTGCCATATACTGTACATGGGTTGTGTGGGCTGTGAGGGTGCTGTTGTGCAGCAATTGTCCTACCTGCCTGGCTGCAGTTCCCTTTTGTGGCCTCCTGGACGCAGGGGCGCCACACTCTCCTGGAGTTAACTAGGGCGTCCCTGGGCTGCCCGTCATGGATCCCCCTGAAAACATTTTATTTTATAACAACAATAAACATTAAGCATTCTTGGTTTCTTCCCATCCGGGAGGCACGATTCTTCTTAAACGTTACTTTAAATGTACTATATACACGTACATGGGTATATCTAAGTCATTACCCTTCTGGACCTCTACGTGGTCTAATGCTACAACGCATTCACTTTACTTTAGCTAAAACACATTATAAACTGTACTTTCTATCAAAAGTATAAAAACATTCTTCTTTCAAAAAGTGCAAAAAGTTTCAAAATTCTCAAAAAGCAGTTCTAAGTTCAAGTTCACGATTCAAACAGTCAAAGTATCATGCACTAGCTCTCATGTGCACACTGGTCTTAAAACCAAAGGGGAGCACACTAAGGTGCTCAACTATATACAGTTCAAAGTTCGTACCAGCTCATTGTTCATGGTAACCAATGTCTATAAACATATAAAAGACAAACAGGGGAATGCTAGCATTCATTCAGGTATGGGATGGGGTCAATAAGGAAAACACCTCATTCACGCTTACAAGTCTTCTCTTCTTTTCTTCTTGATGCAGGACCCGTGTTCATTCTTTCTTGCCTTGCTTCCACGGTAACATCTGCGATGGCCTTCTTGTTGGGTAAACCTCCAGGTTCTGTAACGCAGTTATCAGCAGGTAGCTTTCTGGGGTCTGGGTTATAGCATCCTTCTTTGGTGCAACAGTCTCTAGGATGTTAACAGGATCAGTGTTCACTGCCACATCCGTTTAGCTTGTTATTTCAGGATCATCAATGGACTCAGGATATTCTAGTGCGGGCATATCATCCACTTCTGCGGTATCCAAGCATAGTCTTTCTACTTTGATGCCGTATGGGCCACGCTCACCTTGAACAATATGGTATGACACCCATTCCCCTACTTCCACTTGTCTGTCTGGATGGTCTGATGGCAATTGCTCTTCCACTTCTCTTTTTATTAATAAAGATGTCACATCTGGTACCGGGTTAACGTGCAAATGCGAATCCTCTTTCCTCTATGACCTTCACTATTTTGCCCTCGTGTCGTGGGGATCTTTGTATCTTTTTATCTCTGCGGGCTATGGTCTTAGCCTCCTTAGCACGGGCTATCATAATTTGTTTCTGCACCTGCCGCTCGATTTCCTCTTTCTCCCACTTTCGTACACATCTGCGGATGTACTCCTCCTGGGTGATCAGCTCTGCAGAGCCTACCTCACTGCCGGGATCCCCCAAGTAGCCCATTAAGTCCTCACAGTCTTTATCTCGCTCCCACCAGCAGCGGAGCTGCTCCCCTCTCACCTCGGTAGTAGTCGGTGGTGGTATCAGGGGCTCCGGTAGGGGTAACCAGTGCTGATCCAGGGCTCCGAGCGGGTCGGCTTCCTTCCTTGCAGGGCGCGATGCAGCTTGTAGGGTAGTCACATCCACCATGATCGCGGTACGGCATTCGGTTTCGCTCTCTGCACGATCACGTGGCACTCCAACCCAGCTGGGTTGTATAGACAAAGTCTCGTAGCTTCGGCAGTGCTCGGCATTAATCTGGATCCGGGTCCGATGCTCCTCCTGGGCCCGTGTCATCTGCTGGGGTAGCAGCCGCAGCACACTCCGCCGGGTGTCTCGGACGTATGGACGTTCTCTGCCGCCTTCCGCCATCTCTCTTCGGTCACACAGGGTCTCTCCCTGGCCGGGTTCCTCCACCGGGTCACTCCGTGGGCCCTCCGGGATCACTTGTGGTCTTCCGGTTGCAGCGTTCATCTCAGCGTCCTCCACTTCCGTTCTCGTGTCTGGTAATGGCGACTGCTTCTCTTCTGGTTGCTCGTTCCGCCCCCTCTGATGACGATTTCCGTTTCTTCTCCCGACAGCTTGTTAGGAGGAGGGTCTAGGGGCGGAGGCTCTTCTTTTAGAGTGACGGCTGGCTCTCCTGGAGTTAAGGGGAGCCAGGGCGGGTCCTTCTCTTTGCGCTTTGGACCGGGTCGGCCCACGATGGGAGTTTCGGTTACGCCTCCTCTGCACATGGCGTTAGCCTCCCTTGGCCGCCATTAAGGTCAGATTTTGGTGGGAAAGTTCTTTAGGCGCACGGGGTCCAGGTAGATCCTGTTCGTGACGCCAGGTTGTCGGGCCCACTGGGACGGGGGTACTCGGTACCGGACCGGTTCTGCTGCTTGGCAAGTGAAGGGTCGTCCTGGTCTGGACCGTGTCCCGGGCTCGTCAATAAAAGGGGAATATTTACAGGGGATTGTCAGTCGTGATGCCACCCACTATATGCGGCCAGTGATGGGGCCGCCGCTGCTGCAGAGCCTCCAGGGATGATGGAATAGCAGCTTAGATGTAATAGTTCCAGTGGGTAGAACTATGTTCCCCGGGGCAGTAAGGGTTAAGTCTATTGTGAAATGTTCAGTACACTTACTGTGCAGACGCTGCAGGGATCTCTCCTCAATGCTGGTGCTGACAGGCTGCGCTGTGGCTCTGCAGGTGGGGGCTTTCTGTAATCCTGTATGGAGAGAATCGCTTTCATGCAGAGACACAAGGGAGGCAATCTCAGGGTTCTTCATGTTTACTCTCAGTTCTTCAGACAGTACACAAGTCAGTTACAGTTCTTACAAAGTTCAGTACAAGTACACGGGCACGCTCTCCCTCTCCGGGTTCCCATTACTCTGCAGCCAGGTCTCTCTCTCTGTGACCCCTCACACAGTCTCTGTGTCCTTTCCGGGCTGTTTACGTTCTCTGTACACTTGGTGGGTGTCTCCGGACAGTATGGTAGTGATTCGGGCCCCTGTGGGTCCTCCTGTTTGTCACTGATCTGCCTGTCCTTTGTGGTAGGGACCCTAACGTGTATCTGTGGTCCCCCGTCGTGTTGTTTGGGGATTCCGGGTAAACTACGGTCCCCTCTAGAGCCGACACTCTACTCAGCCCAGCCCCCAGCAGTCCTCAAGTGTGATGCTCTACCAGGCTCTTTCTCTCTGTGTCTCTCGGTATCATAAGAGGCTACTCTGCCTGCAGTCGGTAGCTTCAGCTGTATCTCTAGGACCCGGGTATCACCGTCCCTCTCTCTCTCCTCACACTCCTGGTGGTATTGGCTTCGGACGTGCTTTCTCTCTCCTCCGGCTCACCCTGGCTCGGTACAGATTCTGCGCTCCTACACCGTACACTCTCAGGACATGGGAGTCTTTCTGTCTGCTCAGCTTCACCCAGCCTTCTGCTGTTCTCTGGCCTGTGCTCCTCAGCTTCTGGTCTTTACAGCTCGGCACCCTGGGCCTACTGAACTCCTTCCTCCTCCCCCTTCCTATTTCTACTGTCAGGTCACCTGACTACGTGTGTGCCCAACCCACTCCCCTAAATCCACCACCCCTCAATTGCCTAGATTATCCAATCTTAGGGCTGGATGCTGCCATCTACTGTACGTGGGTTGTGTGGGCAGTGAGGGTGTTGTTGTGCAACAATTGTCCTACCTGCCTGGCTGCCGTTCCCTTTTGTGGCCTCCTGGATGCAGGGGCGCCACACATGCTCTCCTCTGAAGAGGGAATGAACCCTTGTCATTTGATAAGGTATTACACTGAGCAGCTGTGCATCATTTTTTAGATGAACAACATATATATGTATACACATTAAGCATTACCCCCAATTAAATTAATAGGCTTTATTTACCTATCTTCCTAAGGGGCCTTTCACACTTGCGGTTTTTTTTCTGATTTGGAAGATCAGGAAAAACCCGATTCTTACAGTATTTTGCCCATTCACTTTAATTTGGTCAGGTAGAATCTTGTTGTTTCATGTTTTCCCCTGAAATCATTAAAGAGAATGGGCAAAAAAAATGAATCCTGTAAGAAACAGGTGTTTTCCTGATCTTCCAAATCAGGAAAAAAACGCAAGTGTGAAAGGCCCCTAAGTAAGGTATTCCATTGCCTTCATCAGGTTTTTTGACTTTTAATTATACAACCTCAGGGAACTTGTATAATGAATTTGTGTCCAGAACTGAGTTAATAATTACAAATGAAGTTTTGTGATAATATTGCTTTTGTAAAGCAGTTATATTACATTCTTGCCCCACAATTTGATGACTTCTATAATGCATGGCACTATCCTGCTGGCTTCTGAAGTAGCTAATTGACATTGTATGCGTTAATTTGTCTATGATCTACAAGTACACTCAGCTATTCTCTTGAAGTGGCTGCTTCAAATCCAAATTCTGAAACAATTAATTCACCTGAAATTAGTAATAAACTGTGTGAGGATGATAGAAAAAACATGATTTCTATTTTTCATAATTATGAAAATAAGTGCAAAGTCGAAATCATCAATCATATTGACGCTATGTTTTTAAGGAAATACCTAAATGAGAAACTGGTACCAAAAGGTTTAAAAATACCACAGAAATCAACTTACCCCAATGATAGAGAATTCACACATAGGTGGGACAATTATATTTTGGAGTGTTCTATTGGCATGTTACAGATTTTATTACATAAACGACTAAGTTTAGCTGAACAATCTATACAAGACATGAGTAAATTATGCTTGGAAATTAATAAATTCACTGACAGTCAGGATTATAAAGAGACCAATGCAAAACTAAAAATAAGAATAATGAGATTTGAGGAAGAAATAATAAACAAGAAAATCATGAAATATTTGAGGGATAAGAATGACAATAACGAAAAAAATGACAACCCACAAAAAACAACAGATAGCCCAGAAAAAATGGAAACCAATATTGTCAATCAATTGGACAAAAGCCCCCCCTGTGAAAACAATAATATTAAGGAGAATAAAAACAATATAGGCAGTATTGATGAAACACAATTAACCCATGAACAGACCTCTGTTGTCACGAAGGATAAAAATAAAAATAAGAACACAAAGAATAAGGTAAATCCAAAAAATACTATTGAG
This sequence comes from Allobates femoralis, assembly GCA_033576535.1. Classification (NCBI taxonomy): domain Eukaryota; kingdom Metazoa; phylum Chordata; class Amphibia; order Anura; family Aromobatidae; genus Allobates; species Allobates femoralis. The sequence continues at coordinate 12,111 of JARQOC010000657.1, read as the reverse complement.
GAGGATAATCTGGAAATACACAAAATACTCAAAACCACTCAACAGAGAAAACACTATGAGGAACATAAAAAATCTCTGTTAAATAGAGGCCTACAACAAAGTACAACAGCTGACATGAATAAGAACAAAGAAAAAATACTAAGTAAATCCACTACAAATAGCAATGAAATAATCAAGAAGAAACAGATTATTAATAATAAAAAAACTCCAAACAAAATAACTCCCAAGAAAAACACTAATAATCAATTAAGTGCTGAAATTACAGCAAATTCTAGCACCACCTCAACTGCTGTCACTAACAGTGGTTTATTACATAAGGATGTCCCCACTATAACTACTCCAGATCATTTTTACACTATCAGTTCAGAAGACAAAACTAATACTGATAATAATGAGATTATTCTTGACACTGATGTCCCAGTTCAAGATAATACTCCTCTCATTGACTTTTTTGATGAATTTAATAATAAGGAACCACTTGTCACAAACACCAATAATTCTTTTGATTTGTTCACATTACATGATTGTTCACCTTCACAGACGCACAATCACATATTGGATGACACTTTATACCAAGAATTGCCCATTTCACCTACATCACTCAGTTCACCCATTAGAGAGAAAAACACACAGGACCCTCAGGTAAATGTCACCAAAAATGAACAATGTCACGCACAAGTTGCGCAAGATAAGGATGACACCCCCACTCATAATAACACTAATGTTGGAAAGATTACTCATTTTTTTCAACGGGTCATCACCCGCAAGACAAAAAGAAAAAGACAAGGAGAGGATGCAGAGGAGGGAAATCTGCGATCCACTCAGAATTCCCCAGCACAATAAAAGGAAGGAAAAAAACAAAAATAGATTAGGAAACAATCAAACTTATTTTTTATACGATAAAAACGATAATGAAAAGAATGGTAATAAAAAGAACAATGGCAATAGTTTCTCAAACCTAAAAGATTTTAATCAAATGGGCATAGGCATCTTTAATCTATCTGATGTAGAATTGACTCAGAATGAGATCAAACTACTGGGACGTGGGTTGTCATTTTGCCCCAAATCCAATATTGATCCATTTAGACTTTTTTTAGATTTCAATGAATTCATTAGGAAATTAACAATAAAAAGACATTTTCTTATAGAACAATCCAAAACCCCCAAAGAACAACCAACTCCAATCACAAACATTGATGGGGGATCAAACAATAGGAGCAATACACAAGGGGAGGAAGATTTTCTACATGTAGATCCATCAACCAAAAGCAGTTTCTACCCTACCCACCACAAAGGCTCCCATTTAGAGACCTTCCAGAACTTGGCTCTGAAAGGAATAAGGGATATCACGGACAATAAACAAAAAGACAACCTCACAAAGGGAGAACGCCTCTCCATGAAAAGATTAGTTGATAATAATAATCTAACCATCCGGCAGGCAGATAAAGGGGGTGGTATAGTTGTAATGAATAAAGACTGGTATGCCGCAAAAAGTGTGAACATATTACAAGACGATCTTTATTACAGAGAACTAGCATCCAATCCATTATCGGAAAATTTCTCGCAATACAAGTTAATGATAAAGAATGCCAAGAACATGGGAATATTAAACAAAAAGGAGTTTAAATTCCTAAACATAGACGAGTTTAAAACCCCTCACTTTTATTTTCTCCCAAAAATCCATAAATCTATTATTGATCCCCCCGGACGCCCTATTATTTCAGGAATCAACTCAATCACAAGTAACTTATCCCACTACATTGATCTTTTTTTACAACCATACAACATGGGGCTACCATCCTACTTAAAAGACTCTACCCAGCTAATAGGATTGATCACTGAATTACCCCCACTTCCAGGCATTCTGTTAATCACGCTTGACGTCAATTCATTATATTCTAATATTCCTCATGATAAAGGTCTAAAGGTCATAGACCGGATTCTTTTAAACGACAATAATGTACCTAATGCACAGAGACAATTTTTACTACAGGGCATTGAGTTTATACTGCATAATAATGTATTTGACGACCAGGGGAAACTTTATAGACAGATAAGGGGCTGTGCGATGGGCACCAGATTTGCACCCAGTTATGCGGGCCTTTACATGGGTGCATTCGAGTCCGTGGCCATCGCACAGTCCCTACTGGGTAGCAAATTCATCAAATTCTATAAGAGATTTATAGACGATCTACTAATTCTCTGGTCAGGCAGTGAAGAGGAAGCAAGGGAATTTGTAGACTATCTAAACAACAATAATTGGGGCTTGAGCTTCTCAATGAGTATATCGAACATCCAAATCCAGTATTTGGATCTATTAATTAGGATCAACCAAGAAGGGCAATGCAGCACATCCACTTTTTTTAAAAAGGTCGATGTGAATAGCTATCTCGAGTTCACTAGCAGCCACCTTCCTTCCTGGATAAGGAATATTCCATATGGGCAATATCTCCGTATCAGGAAGAACTGCACGAAAGATAGTGATTTTTTTGCTGAAGCCAGAATTCTGAAAGAGAGGTTTAGAACTAAAAAATACCCCAGCAAATTGTTGAAAGACGCTTTTTTGAAATGTAAAAATCGTGCACAAAAGGAGTTCCTTGAGAAAATTACTGAGAACAAGAAAATAGCAAAGGGGGCCATAAACGCTAACACTTGCAATCTCATCACAACCTTCAATAAATCATACAAAAACATCTATGTCCTATTAAGGAAATATTGGTTCATTTTACAGGGGGATCCCATACTGTCCAAAATTCTTCCCAAACAACCCAAAATCATATTTAGGCGAGGGAAAAACCTTCGCAACATTCTGGCTCCAAGCAGAGTCCGCTCTAAAAAGGAAAAGGAAAAGGAAAAAGAAACCACATCTGGAATACCCTCAACTGTCTCCAGAATTGGTTGTTTCAGGTGTGGAATACGCCGATGCAAATGTTGTAATAGTATATCTAATGGTAGCATGAAGTTCAAATCCAACACCACTAACTCAATATATGATATCAAACAACGGTTAGATTGCTCCTCACGTTGCGTTATCTACCTATTAGAGTGTCCGTGCGGTCAACAATACATAGGAAGAACCACACAGACAATGAGGGCAAGACTGAACAAGCACCGACACAACATCAGCACAGGCTTCACTAAACATAGTGTTTCCAGACACTTTGACCTTGCCCATAATAGAGATCCCTCCAAATTAAAACTTGTGGTAATAGAACAGATTAATGAAGACACAACCAATAGAATTAATACGTTGAATAGAAGAGAGTCCTTTTGGATTTTTAAAATGGGCACTCTGTCCCCAGAGGGACTCAATCTCATGCTTGAAAATACTAATTAATGAACTTATCTGGATGAGTGTTATGATAATATTCTATTCAATTTTATTCACCAGTCAATTTTTAGTAATGTCATCACATGTTTTAACATAGGTCGTCTCCTCTTTTTTCTTTTCCCCCTTTTTTCCCCCCCCCCTCCCTTTTCCCCCCCCCCCCTCCCTTTTATCCTTTCTTCATATTGTCAAGTCCCCATTTTACTTAACTTTTACTGCATTTTTATTAATTAACAATTTTATAGATTTATTATTTTTATTTTTAATGTATTTAAAAGAATCATTTCGTTATATCAATTGTATCATGCATTTTAACAAATAGTCTATGTTTTTTAGCAACATTTTTTATATTTTTGGTTGAATTGTTGTACTTATTTGAATGTATTACTAGATAGGGAATCCTTTCCATGATCCAGATCTGCTTTTTCCATTTATCAGGGTATAATCCTCTATCTTGCCCCTCCCCCCTATGTCATGCAATGCATTTAAACAATCACAATTGAGAATTCCAGTTACCACTTGAGAAAGGCGCACTAAGCGCAGAAACGCGTTGTGGAGGAATTGGAATTCTACTTTCTTTCAATAAAGCCTAAAGGTAAATATACTGAGAGCAGTGTCCTGGTTGTAATCCGAGCGCTAATCCTTTGTTTACATCATTGTACACGCCCCACGCCTTCCCCTCGGGAACCGCGGCTCTGAGCAGCACGGCTCCCGGACCCTGCTCACATCAACACGCCAGCCCCATCCTCGTGTTCTGAACCTGCCGGCTCGCTTGCCCAGCACAGCAAGATCTCAACAGTTCCCTGTTCGCACGGCAGCCAGCTCGTCAGCAGCGGACACGGACCCATCAGGATCACCGTCCTTCTCCCCACCATGGGCTCGTCTGATCCAGCGATCCTGCCAAACTGCTCCCCCGCCTGCTAGTCAGTTGTGCGACTGAGGCACAACTATAACAGGTGAGCACCCAGTCACACTAACCGCACTCAATAACTGCTTAGCAGTCTGGCGCAATCTGTTTTGTTTTCACATAGTTGTCAAAATGACTTGTAATTTATGAACATATATCATATGCTGCAATATTTTACATTAAATGATGGTATGAATCCCATGTTGAACAATAATCATTAATAATAGTGTTTACAGAGCTAAATGTAATGTATTTATAACAATGGACTACTTTATTCACCAGTAGAGATGAGCAAATCCATGGATGTTTGGGTGCACTAGGTTCGGCCAGACTTTAATTAAAAGTTCAGTTCTATACCAAGCTTCACAATGACTTTGAACCCTATATAAGTCAATGGAAACACAAATTTTGGTTCTCTAAAACGGTAGTAATAAGGGCTAGGGGGCTGCAAAAGGAAGCACATTTGGGAGAAAGTGCAGGACTATTGCCCTACAAACAAACGTGGATTGGGAATAGATTAAAAAAAAAAGACATGCCCCCCATTTTTGATTGTTGTCGACTGCTGTCCTAAGTTATCTGATTTACCTTGCAAGTTATCAAAAATAGATGTGACAACATCGTTTTTAAAAAGTATTTATTAAAATAATTACAAAAAAAACACAGTGTGGTTCCCACCTTATTTTAGATAACCAGCCAATGTAAAGCAGACAGCTGATGACTGATATTATCAGGCTGGGAGGGTCTGTGGTTGTTTGGCTCTTCCCAGCCTAACTATACCTATATTACTGATTTGCCCTAGTGTAGTCACAATTCGTGTAATAGTTTTGGGGTTGATGTCAGCTGTAAATTAACAGCTGGTATCAAGTACACAGGTTGATAATATTGAGGCATCTATCAGAAACCTCATTGGTAACCCAGTAAGTCTACAATTAGAAAACACACACACTGGAAAAATAGCATATTTAAATAAAGACTTGTCCATACTCCCTTATTCCCAAATTATTATTAAAAAAAATCCTCTAAATTCCAACATACTCCAATGGTACTGTGCCCATTGGTCACTAGAGGTCAGTGGTAAGCACAGAATTTCTCATCAGTTTTCAGAATATGATGCTCCAAAAGCAAATTAATTTTTGTAAATAATTGTTTCTGGTGTGTAAAACCAAAGCATAAAAAAGATATACAATAAATTTATTATAAGACTATTGTGATGCTAGTCACTACATGGACAAGAAGAATAGTTAAATATTCAGGAGGTCACATCAAGAAAAAGGGATAAATCAGAGGCATAGTTAAGTCATGGTCTGAGGTCAATTACCAGAGAGGAGAGGATCAGAACAGAAGGACAAGACAAAAGAATGGTCAAACACAGGAAAGGTCAGGCATAATTCTCAGTGAATAGATTCAAGAGACCAAAGTAGCACCACAGAGCAGAAATTGAGACTGGTAATGCTCTGGGAAAAACAGCAGAGCTAAAAGGCTAAGCAATTACAGGAGAAAGGAGCACCTGAAAAATCTCAGCACAGCCTAGAAAGAGATTGGGTGATTTAGCTGTCAATCAGAACACCAAAAGGCTAACATACCCCAGTTCCACATAGGATGACTAAACTGTCAATCACCCAGCGCAGCACACCTTGAATGCAAGGAAACATGACCATTATAAGACAAACTTTTTCCACCAAAATTTTAGAGGAAAGTGGGGGTGCGTCTTATAGTCTGGATATACCTGGCTGTCACTATGGTGAGGCGAGAGCGGCATGGGGTCACAGGAGGCAAGAACAGAGTTACAGGAATCAGGAGCCAGTGCTGGAGTGAACATGTGTGCCCACTGTTAAAAGAGATTGAATATTCACTGCTCCCCATGCACATAGTCTCCCGGCTATCTCTCTAGCCTGAAGGCGGCATTGAGAGTGGGAGGGATTATGGGCATTGGAAACACTGAATTATGCATTATGTTTTTGCGGTCTGACTGTCTTAAAAAAAATGGCTGAAGGTACCGTTACACGCCGCTACAGAAGGTTAGAAACAACCGGGTGCTTCACGTGCACGAGCACGTACCACCGGTTGCAAACGGTACCCGATACCTCCCTTACACGCCGCTACAAGGTGCTCTACAAAAGGTTGAATCCATCTCTGGATGCACCGCCGGGTGCCTCAAGTTACCTTCTGTAGAGCACTGTTCCTCATTTACACGCCGCGACAGAAGGTAATATGGGAGGACCTGGTGCAGCAGGGACAACACATAGGCGTGCCAGAGTTGTGGATTACGAGACGCTCGTACGATGATTGGACAAAGCATAGCATCATGAATGGCCAGCCAGCGCAGGAAGGCTGGCTGATACATGACGCTATAGCAAATGTGTAGTGTGACTGGTCAGCTCCTTATATATGCCGCCCTATGCAGCGACAACCCATCGCAACGCAGGAACTTCGACCAATGACCGCTGAAGGGGGGTGGTTTCCCGGAGGCTGTGTCACGCCCTAGGGAGTTAACTAGGTGGCGAAAAAAACTTACCGTACCGTATTTAGACGCCGTTACCATCGGGTTGAAATCAACCTGTTTTAGAGCACTGCTCTGAAACAGGTGCTGAAAGTGACGACTGGCAACAACCTACTTTACACGCCGCTACCTCGGGTTGATTTGACAGTGCAAGATACATTTGTCTCCGTAACCCGGTTGTTTTCAACCTTCTGTAGCGGCGTGTAAAGGTACCATTAGGGAGTTGGGCATATGCAGAAAGCAATTATACACAGGATGGCTCCTTGATGGGGGCTATATATGACAGGATGAGGCCATGTATACCAGGATGAGGGCCATATATACCAGGATGGGGCCATATATACCAGAATGGGGCAATATATTCCATGATGACCACAGGATGAGTGTCCTATGTATCAGAAGGAAGCCATATTTACAAGGATGGGGCCAAGATGAGAGCCATTTGTACAAGGATGAGGGCCGTATCTACCAGGATCGGACAAGGATAGTGTACAAATATGCCAGGATGGAGGACATATCTGGAATGGGACAAGGAAGCATTATTACGGATAGGGGGTATTAGTACAGAATTGGGGGACATCACCCCATAACAATGTAAGAAGAAGATCCCCATTCCCAATGACAGTGAACCATGACCACATTTTTTGTTTCAAATTTTTTTCTAATTTTCCTCCTCGAAACCCTAGGTACATGTCATGGTTCGGTCTATATTATAGTCCGAAAAATACAATAAATGCAGTTTTGCTGTAATCGTACTAACCCGAAGAATAAATTAGTATATATATATATATATATATATATATATACACTAGCTGTAGTACCCGGCTACGCCCGGGTTAATAAATAAATGCTGTTAGCTATAACAAAATAGAATTTGAATATGTCATATTAATGACCTGTAGGAAAATAGAAGCTGAGCTGTGATTGATTGCTATAGGCAGCCTAATAAATCTCCAGCCAACAGTAAACCCTCCCCTGGCCGGGCAGTATATGTTACCTCACACATACACATAATAGACAGCTCATGTGACTGACATCTGCCTTAATTCCCTATATGGCACATGTGTTGCACATTGGCTGTTTTTAATCAGATGTTTATGTTTGGAAAATAAAGATAGCACACATATGAGGCGAGTTGTGTGAGGTGATTTGAGCACATCTGTGTCTGTCTGTGTGGTGTGTGTGTCCCTGGGGTGTGTATGTGTGTGTCCCTGTGGGGGGTCTATGTGGTGTGTGTCTCTGTTGTGTGTGTCTCTTTGTGGTGTGTGTGTGTGTGTCCCTGTGGGGTGAGTGCATGTGCCCCTATAGGGTGTGTATGTGTGTGTCCCTGTGGGGGATGTCTTTGTGGTGGGTGTCTCTGTTGTGTGTGTCTCTTTGTGGTGTGTGTGTGTGTGTCTGTTGGGGGGTGTCTGTGTGGGGTGTGTGTGTCTCTGTGTTGTGTGTGTCTCTTTGTGGTGTGTGTGTGTCCCTGAGGGGTGAGTGCATGTGTCCCTATAGAGTGTGTATGTGTGTGTGTCCCCGTGGGGGAATCTGTGTGGTGTGTGTGTGTCTCTTTGTGGTGTGTGTGTCTCTGTGGGGTGAGTGCATGTGTCCCTATAGGGTGGCTATGTGTGTGTGTCCCCTTGGGGGTGTGTGTGTGTCTCTGTGTTGTGTGTGTCTCTTTGTGGTGTGTGTGTGTTTGTTCGGGTGCGTGGTGAGTATCCAATGTTGCGGCTGCACTTTAGCGACTATACACTTGCTGTTACTCTTTGTGTGCGTGTGGTGTGCATACATGTCCCCGTGCATGGTGAATATCTCATGTTGGGGCCCCACCTTAGTGACTATATGCTGGTATGTGCTGTTAGTCTTTGGCGCTGTCATTAAGCCCCTCTCATTCACAACTGTCAACTGGTAACTGTCACTTTTTCCCCATTATGTAGATAGGGGCAAAATTGTTTGGTGAATTGGAATGCGTGGGGTTAAAATTTCGCCTCACAACATAGCCTATGACGCTCCCGGGGTCCAGACGTGTGACTGTGCAAAATTTTGCGGCTGTAGTTGCGACGGTGTAGATGCCAATCCCGGATATACACACACACATACACACACACACACACACACACACACACACACACATACAGACATTCAGCTTTATATATTAGATATATTACTGTGTTAATTTTTCACCTGAAAAATCTGAATAAAAAGCAACCAAGATATGATATTTGTCCTAAAATGGTACTCAAAAATCTCCTCCTTGTCACAGAAGAATATGCCAATGAAAAAGCTATTTATTATGAAAACTATTTTTCACTTTATGACAACAGCAAAACAAACAGAATATATAAATCTGGCATTGCTATATTCATACTGACTAGGAATAAGTGAACTCAAACTGTAAAGTTCGGGGTTCATACTGAACCAGTGCTGAACACTAAACACAGACTTTTAAGTGTACATCTAGGTCCTGTTCAGATTTGTCATCCAAATAAAGCTTGTTGAAAGGCTGCAAAGCAGTCAATCAGAAAGCATTACTGGTGTGGGCAGTTCCGGCCCCATCACAGAAACGTCAGGTATTGGCATGGCTGTGATTGGTCAAAAACAGTGTGGCGTTTCCCCCATTTTTGCTCACCAGCCAAGGTAAAGCAGACTGCTGGTGGCTGGCATTATCAGGATGGGAAGGGCCATGGTTATTTGGTCCATCTCAGAATAAATACAATCGTCTACAGTCCACGGCAAGCGCATTGTTGACATCAGTAACCTGACATCACTGCTCTCGCATGGTATCGCGGCCATGGAAGGCATTGTTAGACCTGAATATTATCATGAGTTGTGATGTCATGCAAGTTTACTGACATCGGTGTCCATGGGAAAATCCAAGCCTCCCACTGTCCCACAGTAACCTATGGACCCTCGTTCTGAGCACTTTCTCAGAACAAGACTTAATTAGAATCGATGGACATTATCTATTGAATTATCCTCAGACCTTTCAGATACTTTTTTATTTAATACATTGGTGAACGAGGGCATGTGCGTGAGTCTTAATTCAAATAAAGTATTTTTTCCTGTGTGTTTTTTTAACAATTCACTTTTCATGTTTGAAATGGGGAATGTCTGATAGACCTCTATCCACTACAAACCTCTCGGCTTGATGTCAACTAACAATTCACAGCTGATATCAATCATATTAACTTTTATCCCAATTTCCACTGTACCAGTGAAGTCAGAAAAAAAGTCAGGTAAAGGGCCAGACTTGACGTATCTACCTGATGTGCCATTTCTTAGTAGGTTTAGGCTGTTATTTTTAAGTTGGGAAGAGCCAAATAGTCATGGATAGTGATGAGTATGTTATAATGCTCACATATTCATCCGAATAGCGAGTCTAATGTTAGTCAATTAGAAGAAGAAAGGAGCAGGGAGCGCACATAGAATAGTTACCGTGAGGACACCAGAGTTTTTATCAATGAGTCCACTCACCTCATCCAGTTGTGTGACACACAACAAGTTTAAAAGATGTGGTCGCTGCAGATCCCGCAGGGAAGAGATACAAAAATTCAGGAAGGAATTGGGATTTACTCTGCGCTGACCAGAAGGGCTTGCTGGAAAAGCATTTTATTTAGCACACACTACACACAATGAAACACTTGGCCTACGCGTTTCATGATCCACTGAACACTTCATCATATGCCCTGATGAAGTGTTCAGTGGATCACGAAACGCGTAGGTCAAGTGTTTAATTGTGTGTAGGGTGTGCTAAATAAAATGCTTTTCCAGCAAGCCCTTCTGGTCAGCGCGGAGTAAATACCAGTTTCCTTCCTGATTTTTGCATGTTAGTCAACTAGTAATAGGCTCCGCCCACACACTTAGGCTATAAAATGAGTCTTTCTGGGACAGGGCAGGAGGATGGGCTTTTTTATGATTTCAATGCCTAAAACACCTTGCTGTACCATCCTTAGGGACCCTAACATTCAATCTGCTCTCACTAGGATTGCCTGCTCTCTTTGTGTACTGAAGGGAGCTGCCAATCTGTGTCAGATTGATAATGAGCAACACATCACTCACGAGCACCAGCGTTACTCTCTGAGTAATGAGTATCATGAATACTGTACTATCCATGCGAGTAGCGAATAGTAACGATGACACTTGCTCATTACTAGTCATGGAGTACTTCCCACGGTGGTGATACCAGCCCCAAGCAGTCCACTTTACCTTGGTTGGTTATTTAAATGAGGGGTACCCCATGCCTTTTTTTAATTTATTTTAATTATTTATTTAAGTCAGTTATAAACATTGTGGGATCCCCTGTATTTTTTATTACCGAACATGATAAAACAGACTGATGAGGGTTTTATCTACCACTTTTACATCACTTTGTTATCAAAAATAGGTGGCCACTCATATAATTTTTTTTTTAATTACTTCTTTCTTTTTACACTTACACAAATGACTAACTGCAAACAATCACAGATGCCAGCAAAGAGGGAGGGTATTAGGGTGCGTGCTTATCTTTCCGACTGCAACCATGCAGAGGGTGAATGATGGAAGCAGCGAATATTCATGTAGTTTCATCAGCCGGCCAAAAAAAGTTTGACCACTGTCTTATCGTCAGGGAACACATTATGTATTATTGTCTTGATTTTACCTCCATTTTGCTTCCTATTGCAGTCTCCTAGTCCTTACTATGACCATTTTACAGCCATTTTTCAGCACAGAAATTTTGGCCCCTATTTACTTGTATGGGGTTCATTGTCTGTAGTCAAGTTCAGTTTAAATCTGTTTTCTGATCAGAACATTTTTTTAAAGTCCAGCCAAACCCAGCGAAATTGAGCATGCACAGATTTGCTCATCTCTAGTACTGACCCAAATAATAAAGCCTACTTATCACCCAAAGAATAAAGCCAGATTATCCCTTATACCACAAGGTGAACTCCATTTCTGTACTGCTGTTTATTTGTTCACTAGTAAAAAAGGCCCGATGCTATCGCATCGGGTGTGCGGTGACATCAAGCTGGGGGTGGGCTGTTTGGCACTGGGGGCAGCAGCTGTCACTTCACCCTATGCTGTCTGTCCCCTGCGTGGTGATTTTTGCCCGTCGGTCTCTGCCTCCCTCCTCTGTGCTTTGTCTAAGGTGGCGGCAGAGGATGGTGGCATGAGGAACTGGCGCAGTTCCTTGTTCAGCCTGGTGCAGGATGAGTGAGGTGAACGAGGTGAGTGCGGTGAGCCGGCTGCAGGTTGAGTGGGTTGAGTGTGGGCTGAGTTGAGTGAGTGCAGGCGGAGCAGGTAGGGTGAGTGAGTAGAGGGTGTGTGGCGTGCAGGTTGAGTGCAGGCTGAGTGAGTATTGAGTAACCGTGGTGTAGGCTGATTGAGTGCGGGGCTGGTGAGTGAGGGCTGGGTAAG
>JARQOC010000656.1:0-66762 GCA_033576535.1 Allobates femoralis | reverse complement strand
GCTGGCAGGCCATGCCAGTGGGAGCCTGCCAGGGTGTATGACCAGCAGGTGAGGGGGGGGCCGGAAAAGCATGCTGGCAGGTAATGCCATTGTGTACCAGCCAGGGTATGTGTCCAGCAGGTGAGGGGGGGAGAGCCCTTGGCAGCATGCTGGCAGGCAGTGCAAGTGCGTGTCAGCCAGGGTGTGTTGCCATCAGGTGACTGACTAGCACAGTGGCACTGGTCTGGCTGGCGGTGCTGGGCACAAAAGATTTGTGACTGAGGATAAGAACTTATTGTGCCTGCCTGCTCGTCCCAGCAGCACAGACGTACACAGGCCCCCTCAAGCCCCCCACCACACTGAGTCTTCTTCAGTTAAGGACCTGACCTCCAATACTTTATAATGTCTCAATGTCTGTATGTCTGTGCTCTGCCAAGATCATGCAGATGTGCTTAAGGCAACACGCAGGCTACATTCACATGGGATGCTGGCTGTTTGATATTGTTCTGCTTTGTACGGATTCTCTGTTGCAGTGAAATGCAGTAATGTCGGCCCCAGCCCAGGGCCGTATTTGGAGTTTCTGCTGCCCTAGGCACTGTCAGTGGTTGCCCCCCCCCCCATCGCCCCCCTTCCCATGGCTCCTCCCTCATCACGGCCCCTCCCCCATCATGGCCCCAATCCCCTCCCACTCACGTTGTACCCCCACGTCACGGCCCCAATCCCCTCACCCTCACGTTACCCCCCACCCCGTAGTGGCCATCCCCCCCAAGTTTCATGTAGCTTCTCCCCCCATCCTTGCAGCTTCTCCCCCCACATTCCATGTAGCACATATGAAAGGTTTGTAAGGGTGCAATCCTGCAGACACACTGCCTTGAGATAAATACAAAAATTAATCTTTTAATGAATTTAATTGTTTTATGTGGAAGTTTATTCTCTAAGTGTTTGCATGTGTTTCCAACCACACTACAGAGACATACTGATAGGATATTTACATTGTGAGCCCCAATGGGGAGAGTGATGATGATGTATGTAAAGTGCTGTGGAGTGCATAGTGTAATATAAATGCATTAGATATTATTCTTAATATGATGTCACAATACCGTGATCTGAGGATCTTCTTTTTCGAGGTCAGGGGCTCTCTGATGCCATGTTGCTGCCTGTCTCGCTGTCTTCCTCTTTTGACACTGCAGTTCGGTGCACAAGAGAGCAATAACTGGTTAATAACAAGAAGTATGGTGTGTACTAACTGAGCCATACACCCTCCCATACCATGTCCAGCAGACATTGTAGGATTACTATATGGATTTTATTAGTAGGGTACGGACACATCGCACTGCACTCGGACCAATGTTATTCAATGTCTGAGAGCACGCTGACGAGTGTCGGGCGCTTTTTTCTCATCCAGATTCAGGATGAGAAAAAAGTCGCAACATTCTGCGACAGTCTGGGATTCACGCGCGAGACTCACCAATGCAAGTCTATGGGTCCAACAAAATCATGGCCCGCACACAAACCATCCGAGAGAAATATGTTTTTTTCACAGATACATTATCATTCTGCAGCTGAGAACACTGTAATATGTTCCTGTAAATGATTCTACTGTAATAGCTGCTGAGGAAAGAACAGATTGCACACAGATGTGATCTGAGAGAAATGTCAGACACTCGCACAGCAGTTGGATGCCAAATGGACCAAAAAACTGATGACACCCTGTCTGTGCACAGTACGGAGCTGAGGACATGGTGGTACACTGTCTGTGCACAGCAGGGAGCTGAGGACATGGTGGTACACTGTCTGTGCAGAGCACGGAGCTGGGTACATGGTGGTACACTGTCTGTGCACAGCACGGAGCTGGGTACATGGTGGTACACTGTCTGTGCACAGCACGGAGCTGAGGACATCCCAGAAGAGACAATCACCACAGACAGGCGGCGGGAGAACACTGAGCCCACCTGGGAGAACTACAACTCAGTCCCAACACCCAACACACTGCCCAGAAACCATACAGTAACCCCCAGGACAGGCAGGAGAACTACAACTCCCAGCATGACACACCCTGCCAACACAGGAAGGTGGCGGCAGCCGCATGGAGGCAGAAACACCTGATATAGCCGCCATTATCACCACACACAGCCCCAGCCCTCCTGCACCCCCATTCTCCTCTCCTCTGTCTCTCCTGCTGCTCCTCTGTCCCTCCTATACCCTGTCCTCCTCTCCTCTGCCCTTCCTGCTGCTCCTCTGTCCTCCTGCATCCCCGTCCTCCTCTCATCTGTCCCTCCTGCACCCCGTCCTCTTCTCCTCTGTCCCTTCTGCTGCTCCTCTGTCCTCCTGCACCCCCATCCGCCTCTCCTCTGTCCCTCCTGCTGCTCTTCTGTTCTCCTGCACCCCCGTCCTCCTCTCCTCTGTTCCTCCTGCTGATCCTCTGTCCTCCTGCACTCCAGTCCTCCACTCCTCTGTCCATCCTGTTGCTCTGCTGTCCTCCTGCACCCCGTCCTCCTCTTCTTTTTCCCTCCTGCACCCCAGTCCGCCTCTCCTCTTTCCCTCCTGCACCCCAGTCCTCCTCTCCTCTTTCCCTCCTGCACCCCAGTCCTCCTCTCCTCTGTCCCTTCTGCTGCTGCGCTGTCCTCCTGCACCCCGTCCTCCTCTCCTCTGTCCCTCCTGCACCCCAGTCCTCCGCTCCTCTGTCCCTTCTGCTGCTCCTCTGTCCTCCTGCACCCCGTCCTCCTCTCCTCTGTCCTCCTGCACCCTGTCCTCCTCTCCTCTGTCCCTCCTACACCCCAGTCCTCCTCTCCTCTGTCCCTCCTGCACCCCAGTCCTCCGCTACTGTCTCTTCTGCTGCTCCTCTGTCCTCCTGCACCCCCGTCCTCCTCTCCTCTTTCCCTCCTGATCCCCAGTCCTCCTCTCCTCTCCCTTCTGCTGCTGCTCTGTCCTCCTGCACCCCTTCCTCCTCTCCTCTGTCTTCCTGCACCCTAGTACTCTGCTCCTCTGTCCACCTGCACCCCGTCATACTCTCCTTTGTCCCTCCTGCACCCCAGTCCTCCTCTCCTCTGTCCCTCCTGCACCACAGTCCTCCTCTACTCTGTCCCTCCTGCACCCAGTCCTCTTCTCCTCTGTCCCCCTGCACCTCTGTCCTCTTCTCCTCGGTCCCCCTGCCCCTCTGTCCTCTTCTCCTTGGTCCCCCTGTGCCTCTGTCCTCTTCTCCTCGGTCCCCCTGCCCCTCTGTCCTCTTCTCCTCGGTCCCCCTGCTCCTCTGTCCTCTTCTCCTTGGTCCCCCTGTGCCTCTGTCCTCTTCTCCTCGGTCTCCCTGCGCCTCTGTCCTCTTCTCCTCGGTCCCCCTGCCCCTCTGTTCTCTTCTCCTTGGTCCCCCTGCACCTCTGTCCTCTTCTCCTTGGTCCCCCTGTGCCTCTGTCCTCTTCTCCTCGGTCCCCCTGCGCCTCTGTCCTCTTCTCCTCGGTCCCTCTGCCCCTCTGTCCTCTTCTCCTTGGTCCCCCTGTGCCTCTGTCCTCTTCTCCTCGGTCCCCCTGTGCCTCTGTCCTCTTCTCCTTGGTCCCCTTGCTCCTCTGTCCCCTGCACAGTTTCCCCACACTTCCAGGGTCCTCACCTGGTGCAGGCTGCTGACACTGGCCGGGCTCCCTCTGAGCACAGTGATGTGAAGCAGGAGCTCTGCCACCAGCCGCACCATCCTCCAGCCTTCAGTGCCCGCGCGCTCTGGTCTGCTGCTTCCCCGTCCTCTGGGTCTGGGGGGTCAGCTGGGTGGAGGAGTCGCCAGTACCATCACCACCACCTCAGCAGCAGCACTTGGGAGCGCGGAAGACAGGAAAGAGCAGAGTGGGAACTTCAAGTTTCTGCTCCTCGGCGGGACCCTCCTTCTCCTCGTCTTCCGGGTACTGCCTGCAGGCCGAGGTGAGGTGGGTGGGCGGTGCGGCGGCCCTAATGATGACGGGAAGGGGGGGTGGAGAGTATGGGGGCGGGGCTTGCAACCCGGCCAGCCCGGAGCCGGGAAAAATAAAAATAAAAACAAAAAAAAAAACCACCATGATTAGGCGCCGCCCTCCCCAAATTCTGCCGCCCTAGGCACGTGCCTACAAGTGCCTAAGGGCAAATATGGCCCTGCCCCAGCCAAGTCAATGCATTTCACAATTCTGTATTTACACACTGCACTTTTTATGGATCTGTAAAAAATAATGGATCTGTAAAAAAGAATGAGCATGTCACTTATTTTTGCTCATTTGTGATGCACTAGTTACTCACTCCCACGGTGACAGCTGGCAATGTCCCCATACCAGGAGGCCACAGGACCTGTGAGAGTACCTGTCACTGCACCATGTGACTAAGCGACGTCTCTCAGTCACATGATCAGGCCTCCGGGAATAAGAACATCGCTAGAGATCACCGGGGGAGTCCAGGAAGGATAGTAAATAGTGCAGCAGCATTCACACACAGCGTTTTGGCTGCGCTTTGTGAGGATCCATTCTTGGTGCAGTTTCTGCACCAAAATCGCTTCCCCACAAAACGCAGCCAAAACGCTTTGTGTGATTGTAGCCTTAGGCTACAGCATGCCAGCAAAGTAAATGAGTTTCCAAGCAGGGGCATAATGATCAGAGTTGCAGGAGTGGTGGCCGCGACGGGGCCCGGATGTACAGGGCCCCGCACCGCCTGCCGCCCCCAGTAATCACCGATCCCTGCGCCGGGCTCCTGCTTAACATAGATGTGCGGCACTACTCCGCAGCGCCCTGCATGCAGTTAAGGGGCTCGTGTGTCAGGGAGAGGAGACGGAAGTGAGGAGTGGAGAGGGGAGTCTCCCACTTCCTACTGCTGCCGCACCTCCCTTTACGTCCTCATACGACTTCCTGCTTTCCATCTGCGTTCCACTGTGGAACGCATTTAGCAGGCTGGTGCCGCCTTCTTGCACCTCCTCCTCGTTAGTCTTCTCTTCAGTTTTTGTAAAGGCCCCGTTACATGGCACGACATCGTGAACGACATCTCTGATACGTCACGGGTTTGGAGGCGTTTCAGCGACGTCGTTGCGTGTGACTCTGGCAAGTTGTAATGATAAATCGTTGGGTCGCTGATCGCAGATTTGAGAACATGTTCTCAAACCACACGATCAACGATCAGCCAACCTCATATATTGTTGTGTTTGACACCGCGATAATGATGTTGTTTACGACTTGGCCCATTCACAGCAATGAGAAGGGATTGTTCACAGGGTTTGTGAACGATACCTGCTCTCAACATCATTGATGAGCTGTCCACGATATCTAGACGTGTAACATCTCACCAACGATGTCAAAACGATATCTGCAATGACCGCATGCCTACGAGATTGTTGCGGACATCTTTCCAACGTCGTGCCATGTAACGTGGCCTTAAGGAGGAGAAAGGAGCAGTGAGGGAACCAGGAGAGGTAAGTACTTTTTTTTTTAATAAGTGAATGCAAGGTGGCCAGAAGACTATGGCAGGAGGAGGGGGTTGCATGATACTATATGGAGAGGCTATTAGGCTGCACTATATGGAGAGTTATGAGGCTGCATATATAAGGCTGCACTATATGAGGCTGCACTATATGGAGAGTTCTGAGGCTGCACTATATTGAGAGCTATGAGGCTGCATATATGAGGCTGCACTATACAGAAATATAAGGCTGCACTATATGGAGAACTGAGCCTACATTATATTCTATAGAGGGCTATGAGGCTGCATTATACTATATGGAGAGCTATGAGGCTGCATTATATTATATGGAGAGATATGAGGCTTCATTATACTATATGCAGGGATATTAGGCTGCATTATACTATATAGAGGGCTATGAGGCTGTATTATACTATATGGAGGACTATGAGGCTGCATTATACTATATGGAGAGATATGAGGTGGCATTATACTATATGGAAGGCTTAGAGGCTGCATTATACTATATGGAGGGTTATGAGGCTGCATTATATTATATGGAGGACTATGAGGCTGCATTATACTATATGGAGAGCTATGAGGCTGCATTATCCTATATGGAGGGATGTGAGACTGCATTATACTATATGGAGGACTATGAGGCTGCATTATACTATATGGAGGCACTTGAGGCTGCATTATTTTATATGGAGGGTTGTGAGGCTGTATTATACTATATGGAGGACTATGAGGCTGCATTATACTATTTGTAGAATAATGGGGGTGCATTATAATAATTTGATTATTGGGGCTAACTTATGAATAGGGGACTATGGGCTGCATTATAATGCAGAGGACTATGGGGGTGCATTGTAATATATGGAGGAATATGGAGGTGCATTATAATAATTGGAGGACTATGGTGGCAGGAGGAGGAAGACTATATATACACCAGGATGGGGGACATATATACCACGATCAGAGCAATATTCCAGTAAGAGGACTGTATATTACAAGATGAGGGACATTAATACATAATGAAGAGGAAAAGTAGTTAATCTGTGAGTCTTTAAAGTACTTAGAACGTTACACAGGGCCCATACATCTGACTGACGTGTGTGTGGGGGCGCAGGTCTAAATTTGGCACCGGGGCCCACCAAACTCTAGTTACGTCACTGGCGATAATCAACACTAGTCTCAAAATTCGACAACTGTGCAGAGAACTACAGAGCCTGGAAAGCAACGTGTATGTCCACCATAGCCAACCTCAACCTAACTCCGAAGCAGGAGCTTGTTCTCATGATCAAATGGTAGGGCATTGACTCTACAAATCATATCAAGAGTCTCAGGACTGTCTATGAGAGACAATCAAAAGCAGGTCTTGTTGCTTCCTGGCAGAGACTTGAATGAACCTTTGGCAGTGCTAAAGCCATAGAAAGGACCCTATTCAAGAGACTGCTGAACGTGCCAAAGATCAATCTTAAGGAAGTGCACAAGCTTCTGGACTTAAGCAATCTGCTCATGGAACTATAACTTTCAAAAAGAGACCTTCGTCTGTCTGGACTGTGTTATCTGCACATTGCCCATGGAGTGAACCAAATTGTCACAAAGCTACCATTCAGTTTGCAAGAGAAGTGGGCAGTTCATCGATGAACAGGCCCAGATGAGGATACACCCCAGCCTTGATTTTCTGGAGTCTAACTCTACATCTCCAGTAGCATCACCATCAAGATATGAAGGCATCACACATAAACATAAAGACTTTAAGGACAGTGTAAGTATTAGAAAGATGGACCTGTCACCACTTGCAGTGCCTACGAGTAAAGTTAGGGGAAAAGTCTTTCAATTGTGAAAATCCCATTCATAAAAAGCCACGCTTACTGGACAAGTGCATATTTAGTTCCAAAACCATACAGAAGTGCAAGAAAATCCTCAGTGAGCTTGGGTTATGCTTCAGTTGCTGTGCCTCACTAGAACATAGGGCCAAGGGCTGTAAATCTGCCATTAAGTGTGAGGAGTGTCATAATGACAGACATGCCTTAGCAGTGCACCCTACCTCACTCCAAGCCATGAGAGCCATAGAATCACAAAAGCTCTAACACAGCTGTTTACTGCTCATGCTTGGAGGTAAGTGACAAAGATCAGAGCATCAAATTCTATTCCAGAAAATGCCTAATCAGGGTTTACCTAGAAACCAGAAAAGGCAGTGAAAATATACGCTATTATTAATGATCAGAGCAACCAGTCCCTAGCTGGAACCAGTGCTTTGAAGCCTTTGAAATAAAGAGACTGGCAAACCCTACACTCTGAACACTCGCTCGGGCTGCATAGCAACTGGCATCAGAAGGAGAGAAATATTTATTGCTTCTCTTATAAATAAGGATAAGAAATACCCTTGCCAACACTGAATCAATGGAAGGCAACAGCGAACACATAGAAAACACCTTCAAAGGTGTCCAGAATCTGCCAAACTACTCAGAATAAACAACAAACAACAGGAAAAGTGACAACAATCTACCCACAGTACAAATAGTCTCATGACGTAGCATGGGTTGCACGAGACACGGTCTGTACCAGCCAGCACACTCTTCCACAGCACTACAAAATAGAAGGTGGTTAACATTCACCTAAAATGTTTGAGGTGAGTGACACTGACTTTGAATTGACAAATGGATGAGTTACAGTGGAAAAGAGGCAGTAGTTTAATTAAGTAAAAAAAGGTGAAGGAGTAAAAGGAGGATGAGACACAGGTATAGGCATGTCATGCCCTTCTCAAATCATGTACCACACAGCAAGGGGACCCCAACAAGAGATCTCACTCTTCCCAAAGGGTCAGACAACAGCAAAATTGGCATCACTGAGGTTGGTCAGTGACCTGTTTAGGCCTAGTAGGACGGATAAACTCAAAGCTCATGCAAGCACCTACATCAATGTTATGCCCTGACACACACAGGTGGGACAACTATACGTTTTGTGGAGTAGTACCGAAAAAAATAGTCAGGTAGGTCAGTGACCTGTTTAGGTATACTGGGCCGGGTAAACTCAAAGCTCATGCAAGCGATCCCATCAGTGTTATGCCCTGCCACACACAGATCGGACAACTATAGGTTTTGTGGAAAATTACAGTAAAAACTAGTCAGGTAGGTCAGTGACCTGTATAGTGCTAGTGGACGGGAAGATTGACCAAACAATATTTTTAAGGGCCCAAAAACTGTTCATGTGTATACAGCACATTTGCTAAAACCTGGTTTGATGTCCAAAATCAGTTTTAGCAAACACTAAGGGAGATGTAGTAATCACTGCTTTTAAGCACCCAAAAATGGAGGATTTGAATACAGCAAATTGGTTAATCACTGGTTCGATGGACAAAAAGGTTGAATATTTGGAAACGGGCAGGAGTGTCAGGGATCGGTATTGCCAGAAAATATGGGAAGCAAGGTGTACCACGGTCCGCGCTGCTGAGTCCACAAAATCACCTGGGATGCAAGATGTTGTAGCAGTATACTTCTTTATTCCTTCCTACGTGTTTCGGCGCCCTTCCTGGCACCTTCCTCAGGGACTGAGCTGCGCGGACCGTGGTACACCTTGCTTCCCATATTTTCTGGCTGTTTTTCCACGTTAGAGGTCCTGCAGCAGCTGATACTGTGATATGCTGTTAAACCAGTTGTGGGTCTCACAACGGGAATAGGTGAGTGTAACTGCATTACACCACTCACATCTGAGTATCACTAGTGATAGGGCACTATTGCGCCTCTTGTTCCCCCACCTTTTTTGGGGGGATCGGTATTGAGCTCAGACAGCCCTACTTAAGTCAAGCAACAAACAGCAAGGAGACCCCAACAACAGTCTCCATTTTTCAAAAAAATTAGGCACAGCCACCACTTAAGAGACATCACTTGCCCCAGAGTTGAAATAATGAACTGGGGAGTTTAATGCAGCACATTGAAAAGTACACAAACATTTAGTCTCCCCAAGCTGACACAGGGGTGGAAAAGTCCTTGCGGATCCATGACTTGTTCATCTTGATAAATGTTAGTCTGTCTACACTGTCATTGTCTAAAAAATGTGAGAGACAAAAGAGCGCATAGGGTCTTATCTCTTGGCAGAGAGGGGCGATTGCCCGTTGAAAATTGCTCACCTGATCAGGTTGTGTGTACCCACAACCAGTATTTGTGCTCATACAGCTGCTGCTGGATCCACACCTCCGCATGCAACGTGGCATACAACTGGAACAATAGGATGAATATCTGGAGATCCGCGCTGCTGAAGGAAACCCATGACTCAAGAGGTCTGGTGTAAATAGTGTTTTTCATTATTCCAACATGTTTTGGAGCAGCCGCTGCTCCTTAATAAGGGATTATCCCTTAATTTTTAATGAAACGTTAGGGCGGCCTTGCCATGGTAATTGAAGAAAGTGGTCGTTATTATTGACTAATTTATTTGTCACACGCTGCAAAGCCACATCATTTGGGTCTGATACGCGTGGGTTGTGTGTATTAATAATGTACATTTAAATTGCTATGTACTCTTAATAACTGTTGTGCCATCAATTTAAACTGCAATATCCTTTCTTCTGCAGATATCTGGCAATCGTAGAAAGTCTGACATCACTGCATTACCAGTATAGAATTGGACCTTCCACCATTTCTGGAATCATCTGTGAAACCTGCTCGGCGGTCTGGGAAGTACTGCATGGCGATTTTATACCACACCCAACAACCCAACAGTGGTTTGCCATCGCCTTGAAATTCCAGGAGACATGGCAATTCCCCAATTTTCTAGGAGCACTGGATGGCAAACGCATCTGCATCCTTAAGCCAAAAAACACTGGCTCAGAATTTTTGAATTACAAAATGGTTTTCTCAATAGTCTTGATGGCTATCATCGATTCTCAATATAATTTCGTTGCAGTTGACATTGGGGCTTATTGTCGCTCAAATGACTCCCAAAGCTTCAAGCAGTCAGATATGGGCCATCATGTTTATGACAACTTTGGTTTCCCCAGATCAACACCACTTCCAAGCATTGATGGTGCCCCAATGCCTTTTGTCATAGTGGCTGATGAGGCCTTCCAGATGTGTGGCAATCTCTTCAAACCATACAGCAGTCAGGGTCTGACTACCACAAAAAAAGTATTCAACTATCGACTCACTAGGGCCAGGCGCATGGTGGGATACGCTTATGGCATGCTAGCAGGGAAATGGAGAGTCCTGGGCCCAGCTATCAATCTGAAAACAGAGACAATTGATGATGTGGTAAAGGCCTGTGTTGTGTGCATAACTTTGTTTTGCAAAGAGAAGGACCATTTCTTGACCCCGATGACAGGGCACCAAGCCCTTTGGACCACTACAATGCTCCTCCGGTACAGTCAACCATAGCTGTTGTTAAAGACGACATCATAGGTACTATGTAGCTTCCGCCATATTGTATCTAAAGAAGCCATATTTGATTATCATGTCTATTCTGACTTGTTAGCTTTGTAACAGTTTGTTCAGTGAAGAGGAGCACAGCTAAGCACATTCTTGTAGTTGTCCTTGTATTCTAGATAAGACCACCAAGCCATATGTAAGCCAGAATGTACAAGTTCTTATCTTCTGTAACTCTCTTAAAGGTCACTAATTAATCATCTCAAAACTGTCTATACTGCATATTCATCATATTTGTCATTGTATGATGTAACCTATTTTTCCTTCTGTAAACTTATATAAGCTGATACAAACAATAAACGATAGAGCTATTCTTTGAAGACCGAGTCTGTGTTATCAATTTAGTTCTGTGCAGTATTTGTTTTAAACATGTTTGGATCCAAACATTATTCTACAATTTTTTTGTTTGTTGGTTTAGAATGTGAAAATTGAACATTCTACGTTTAGTAACATTTGTTGTTTTACTCGTTGTAATACATTTTTTCACATTTCAAGTCCGTCTTTGGAGATATATTTGTATGTCTTTGAACTATTTAGGTTACATTAGGGATGAGTAAGTATACATGTAACTATTCGGAACTCGCCGAATAGTACGGTATTCGTGCTACGCGCTGCTCCGAGTTTCCTTGTGATTACTCGTTAGGAGTAGCGAGAAGTACATTAATTTTCGCAGTGCATCTATATACACTGCGAAACTGAAGTAAAAGTTAATAAAAGGTGTTAAAAATAAAAATATAACATACTAACCAATCTAATGGCTGTCCCGGGACAAGAAAAGAACACATCTGATCACCTGCCAAGTCTGATTGCCAATCAGATGGCCTCTCCTCCTGATTGCTGTGGATCCTGTTTGTGATTATACAGCAATAAGGATAAATTGGTGACACTTCACCAACTGCCATCTCAGCCGCATCAGGATGCTCGACTTCACTATCTGAAGAATACTCTAAGAAATATAATGTATTAGACAATATGTCAGTACACACATACATGTTATATGTTTCCAAAAACATTAAATCCAAAGTACTCACTTGCACAAGAGGATATCTGTCCTCATCAGACATTCTACAATTGAAGGAAGGTATTATGAAAAAGATCAAGCCAGAAAAAAACTGATTAATACCAAGCAACGTAACATAAATACAAGATAAAACACACATCACAACGTTACGAATTTAGATTACTATTTGGAGGTGTGTCTAGATAGCACTACACTATGTCTATACCCATATCCAAAGAACAGTATCTTTGTGTGTCTCTATATAGAGAGCCACATATGCATGTACACAATAATAGTCATCCATTCATCAATACATATGTACACACACATAAACAGCCTCTACAAGGTGACACTTCTCAGCATTGACAATTACAATATGTAAGTACGCACAAAATAAACGCAAAAAGGAACTTACATGATTTTGCTGCACTCAAATTAGACAAAGCTCGGCTAGTTTGAGCAGACCATATCCTTCGGCCACAAGATCTACATAAATATATACGAGCAAAACATACATTGAAAAAAAAAACATACTTTTAGAAGTATAGATGTCCAACAAAAAATAAAAAAAAATATATATAGACATATACACCAAAATGTTCTATTATGACACTAACTTAAAATAAAGCAAGAAAAAAAACGACAGACCAACTACTCATTAGGGCCCAATCCAACACTGACACATGTCTAGGCACCTACATCCTTTAACGCCACCGTAGGCACACATAAGACCCGTCACATGCCCATTAATATTCCCTTTCATGCCTGTGCATGCAGTAATCACTACATGCACATGGCTTGCACTGTTCCCTTTCACGCCTGTGCATGCAGTAATCACTACATGCACATGCCCATTATTGTTCCCTTTCATGCCTGTGCATGCACTAATCACTACATGCAAATGTCAAATAATGTTCCTTTTCACGCCTGTGCATGCAGTAATCACTACATGCACATGGTCTGCACTCTTCCCTTGCACGCCTCAGCACACTACATATCAGCTAATGCAGGCCATGTGCAACGATATAATTACAAGCAACACAGTCAGACATATGCTGCCATGGACCACACATGCAAATGCTACCACATATCACAAACAGCACTCACCCTATTTGTAACCCTCTGTGCTGATCCATTAACACATGTGCAGGTGTGCTGCCTTATTATGGGAGACACTTGATGGAAAATGGCCTCTGCAGGGAGGGTGGCGGAGGTCCTCACAGTCGTCAGCAGTGCAGCGCAGTATAAAAAGATGAATTCGGGAACAGGTCCGATTTTTTTTGACAGATCCGGGGCGATCCGACGCTCATAGATTCCCATGTTATGGTCGCCGAATTGCCCCGGATTCGTTTCTGTCCGGTTGTGACTGATTTTGGCGCCGGAGCAAAAAACTGTTACATGCTCCGATTTTGTGCCCGGTTTAAAAACTGTACGCAAACGATTCCGGGACATAATCTCACAAACTGGATGCCAAATAAGAGCCATCTGGCACCAAACAAATACATGGGGGGCAAAATCGGATCCGGGCTGTCCAGTTCACACTGGACAGCCCCGGAACTGAAAAATCGCTGTGTGAAGCCTACCTAAAAGTTTCTGTTGATACTTCTGCATGTGTGAGTCCCTTTCCCGGGCAGGAAGCATTTCGCCAAATTTACTCTTGTACTAGGGATCTAACAGTGTTAACAGTGTGGCTGTCTTCAATAAACACGCCTCAGCAGAACCCTTAACACCAGGTGAATTAGTACTCAAGAGAAAAAGAAAGACAAACAAATTAGATGACCATTGGGAATCAGAACCCTATACAGTTATGCAGTCTAACTTTGACAATTCCAAGACTTGTGTAATTAGTAAAGATCAAGGAAGAACAAATGCAACCGTATCCAGAGATCATTTAAAGAAATACCCTGAACAACTGAAACCTCAACAAACAGTTTATCCTTCAGTAACAGTTGAAGAACCTAAGGAAAATTTAGTCCGTACTGAAATCGGAGATTTACCAGCAGACTGGCCTCAATGCAACGGAGCATTCCTAATACCAGTTATTTCCTTTTATCAACCTGTAGAAAACCAAGAACCAATTCAACCCATTCAAGAACAACCAGAACCAAGAAGACAAGAAGAACCCGTTCAATTGCAAGAAATGCAGCCTGTTATACCGGAACCAGAGATTCCTATAATTGGTGAACCTGCTAGTATCACAGTAAGACCAAGAATTTGCAGACAGCTACCTGCATTACCACCACGAACAGAAGGCAATACACAGACAGCACATATCCTACGTAGGTCATGTTGCAGTACCCAAGGACAGGCCCCATCTAGATATGGAGATTGGGTTTAAAATGTAAAGTATCATAATACCCGTTATTTAAGTGTAAATAAGTGACCCTAGTCCGCCAGTGTAAAAAGTAGTGTACAGAAGGGTGGAGGAACTGGGCACCGTTCCAAGTATATCAAGTTGGGAATAGAAAGTGCCTGGGGTAGAGAAAGAAGGTTAGACCCGGCCTCCTAAGCAGAGACACCCATAGGGAATTGTGTAAAGTTTAAAGTGTGTACCTGTAAATGTGTTTAAGCCATCAGAGACTTTACTGCTGGACATTACACTTGTTCCCATTTCTTGAACCCGGACAATGGTCACAGGACTAGTGTGACAAAAACTGCTTTTTTTTTCCTATTCTCCCAGCCTGCGGCAGATGGACTAGTGCCGTATGGACTGCTTTTCATATTTTTCTCTTTCTTTTTCAGTGATTTTTGTGAATTTTGTGAAGAGGCCCTCATGCACGTCTCTATCCAGGGGCATTGGGGTGCCTCCCAATTTTGGGTTGCCTGCCAAAGGGCAATACTACAAAAGACCCACTTCCTTAAAATGGGCACATTATTTAAAGAGGCCCTCATGCACGTCTCTTTCCAGGGGCATTGGGGTGCCTTCCAATTTTTGGCTGCCCTGCCAAAATGCAATACTACAAAAGACAAACTTCCTTAAAATGGGCACATTATTTAAAGAGGCCCTCATTTTTAGGGATTATCCATGCTGCCGGGGGTCATGCCAGAAAAATACTCAGGTCTCCAATAGGATAACATTAGGCTCGATGCTCGGGCCGAGTACACGAGTATCTTAGGATGCTCGGCCCGAGCTTCGAGCACCTGAGCATTTTAGTACTCGCTCATCTCTAGTAAACACAGGAAGTGCAGCTTTCTTCACAGCAGTGCTACACCCCTGCCTCGCATACACTTCTACTAGCCAAATAGGATTTTCTTGGCTAGATGCAGTAAAAAAAAGGTTTGTAAACACAGGGAGTGTAGCTTTCTTCACAACAATGCTACAGCACTACCTGGCACACACTGCTACCACCCAAAAATGATTTGCTTGGCAAGATGCAGTAAAAAAAAAGGCTTGTAAACACAGGAGGTGTAGCTTCCTTCACAACAGTGCTACACCCCTGCCTGACACACACGGCTACTAGCCAAACATGATTTGCTTGGCTACATGCAGTATAAAAAAAGGCTTGTAAACACAGGAGGTGAAGCTTTTCACCCTTGCCTGGCACACACTGCTACTAGCCAAAAAGGATTTGCTTGGCTAGGTGCAGTAAAAAAATGCTTGTAATCACAGGAGTTGTAGCTTTCTTCACCACAGTGCTACACCCCTGCCTGGCACACACTGCTACTAGCCAAAAAGGATTTGTTTGGCTAGATGCAGTAAAAAAATGGCTTGTAAACACAGGAGGTGTAGCTTTCTTCACAATAGTGCTACACCCCTGACTGGCACACACTGCTACTATATAATAAGGATTTGCTTGGCTAGATGTAATAAGTTGTCTAAAGTTTGCTTGGCTGTAAGATGAGCCTCTTTTGAGGGAAGGGGTATTTTACAATTTAAAACTTCTGCAAGATTGAGTCAAGGAGAGGCAGTAGGGAGGACAACAATTTCTTTTTTTTTGAGACACATAGGAGATGATAAGCACCGTTTTAGCGGTGGCCCAGAAAAAATTGAAATCTTCCAAGTGTTCTAGGTTATCCTCCATAAAAGTCTACCACCAACCAGTCATGCATCTTTTGAAGTCAAAGGATTTGTACAGATAAGAAGGAAACCACCAGCAGAAAGATACAGCTCTACTAGTGGGGAGTTCTAAAATAAGTAGGACAGGAGAATGATCTGAAATAACCAATGGAAGGATGTCAACTGTTTTTAAATAGGAGAGAGGAGGGACATTATTCAATGCAGTTATGAACATTGTGAACCCTAGAATAGACAGTATACTCTCTCTCAGTAGGGTGACAGCATCTCCAAATATCAACCAAGTCAAGCCTATCCATTAAAGTAGAAATTGTGCCAGTTGAAGAATGAGATGCGGGCAAGTATGTGAACCTATCAAGAAAGACATCATGAAGGGAATTTAAGTCCCTATCTAATAGTAAATTAGTAGGCTGCCAACCATGAATAACTTCCAAGAGTTTAGCAAAAATTGAAGGCCTAGAAGTATTAGGTGCATAAACATTAATAAGGCAATATTCCCTCTGTTTAATAAGGGCTTTGATTAGTAAATAGCAACCCGCTATTTCTCTCACCATATCCTCTAGTTTTTACCATATCTTGAATGGAATATTTGAGATCCTTATGAAACAAAACATCAACCCCACGTTTTTTCCATGAAAAAGAAGCATCCACACATTCCAAATAGTGTCTATTAAGGAGCATTGGGTGACCTTTGCGGAGCCAATGAGTTTCCTGTAAGAAAGCGATATGCGGGTGAAAATTTTCGTGAGTTTTACCTGCGAGTTAAGACTAGCCAAATTCCAGGATAGAAGTTTAGGAGAATCTATATTAACATGAGGAGTTATATTATCGAAGGTAGCCATACTAACCTATCCCACACTGAGGCCATAAAGAAAAAATAACAAAAAGAGAACAAATGGGCAAAGGTATCTGAATCATGTAGCAATTTCAGATATCCAGTGGCATGGAGGTTTCCATTGATGCAGAAAGGCCCCACCATCCTTGTACCCCATTATACCACACCATACCATCAATTTTTGTGTTTCAACAGTCTTGGAGGGATCTATCCACTGTGGGTTAGTGTCAGAACAATAGCGGTGCTTTTGTTTGTAAACTTCACCATTCACAAAGAAGTTTGCCTCATCACTCATCTAAAGGCAATTGTCTATGCCATGAAGATACAAGATGTGCAGCATCTGAAACAACGGATACTGGAAGCCTGTGCTAGCATTTCTTCTGCGGTGTTGCTATTAGTGTAACAAGAGTGGGAGAAGAGGGATGAATTGAGAATCCAACACAATGGGCAGCACTTTGAACACATTTTATAAGTGGTCATAAACTTGTAAATAACTCATGAAAGAATAAAGTTACATTAACATCAAGCACACCAATGCTTTTCTTATGAAATTCTCAATACGTTTGATGTGTCACTTGACCCTCTTCCCATTGAAAAAAATAAAGTTGGCTCCAAAATGTCTGAATTCAAAATGGCCACCATGGTCACCGCCCATCTGGAAAAGCTTTCCCCCTCCCATATACTAATGTGCCACAAACAGGTAGTTGATATCACCAACCATTCCCATTTTATTTAGGTGCATCTATATAAATGGCCCACCCTGTAGAAGGGCAAAACGTGAACCCCTATCATGTAATAGTTTGGAGAAAAAGCATGGCGCTTGGCCGCAACCAAAGCAGGAAAATCCTGAAACATGAGAAGGAAGTGTCCTTCATATTTCAATGCGGACATGTAAGACAAATTGAGGGCCCGTGGGAACCAGAAAGAACTGAAGTGATGAAGATCCTTCACAGACTCAGGAACACCAATAATTCGGAGATCGTTTGAGTGACACAGGCTCTCCAAATCATCAAATTTGTCCTGTAGCTGCTCTATCACAAGGTCTCTGTCTTTCACTTGAGCAACATAGGATTGTATAGTATCCTCTAAATTAGAGATCCGCTGCTCTGCTGCCGAGGTTTTATTAGTATGTTCAGACAGTTGGAAGGTGATTAATTCTAGTGAGGACTGGAAAGACTGAAGCCTGGCGTCAATTTCCGGCACGAGTTGCTTCGTGATAGAATCAGAGTAGCTTGTAGGGATTCCTTAGACATGGCAGTATTAGAATCCGGTGTTTTAGGAGGAGATTTGGCAGCTTGGGCTCTGGTTTTAGCAGTTTTAGATCTGCCAGGGTTCACAAATGTATCCATGTAAGTGGATAGGAATATATAGTCAGTAGTTATGCACATAGAAGAAAAGGGGAGAAGCCACAGCTGAGACTCAGCTGTAGAGACTTACATGTCCAAGTAAATTGGGTAAGACATCAAATAGAACCAGTCAAGAAAAGATCCAAATTGTCTGGTAATTATGAACGACAAACAGGGTCCAAGCAACAAATAGGCAAGCAACAAACATAAATGTATCCCAGATTGGGCCAGGGTAAACTACAACACGGAGGGTGGGCCTAGATGAAATTGGGCCTTATCCGTTACATATCCAAGTCCACAAAGGCTGGTGCTGTTATACAAAAAAGAGCACTATTCATTTACTACTCAGTGATGACACATGGAAATTATAGATTGAAAATTCACATCAAAAACAGACTAAATGATTGTAGGCAGATTAAAGAAACCTAAATTTTGCATGCTTTGATCAACTTCTGTCAGCTGCCTGCTTGTTTCAAACAGTCCCAGCCTGTTAAAGTTTTTTCTTTTGCACTTTTTTATCTTTTTGCGGGGTGTCACTGGGCCCCATAGGCCATCATTCATCTAGTGGAGTGGATGCATCGTGTTGGCTACCCATTTGGTCTGGTGGCAGGGACCGGTGGGTGGTATACAGACACTGCACCACTGACATGCGTGTGAATGGCGTCCTATGTGTGCAGATCATCTCGTGCATAGTAAAATCACCTCCCCTATATGTGGCAGGTTGAGGGTGGTTCTGTGCACCTGTGTCTGCAGTATATAATAACCACATCCTGCCAAGTGCATTTGTATTTTTCATTTGGCTGCAATCGTGAGTTGTCTGAACACTGCCTTATTCTATCTGCTTGTTTATTTAGTTTTTGAGCTATGTCTTACTATATTTTATTTCAGAGGAGTAAAGACTTCATGGGAGTACTGGACACCCCCCCACATACCTCATTTGTTTAACCATGGACATCCTCGACCATAGTGGACACCTGAAAGACATGACGCATACATACATGATGCACATGAAACATAGGTGAGACATTATAAATTATAAAAGTAATTTCCTTCTTTCTTTGGGTCATCTTGACCCCAGTCTCACTGGGTTGAGAGCCCTGAACTATAGAGTCCAAGTCCATGTTTCATTAAAACATACAAATTGAAGCACACAGTCCACAGCGGCTCACATAGGCATTGGACTCCATTCTCTCATTGTTGCAAAAACACAAACAGGGAGCATCAACATGTCCTTCCCAGTTCTTGAACGTTGCACAGTGCACACAAATGACCTTGCTGGCACATTGGGTCCTCTGATTCTGGCCCTTTTTATACAACAGTCCATAAAACCCAGCAAGTCCCACAAGGATCAGCAGAGTCCATTAAAATGGGCTAAGGGCCATCAATGGGCACAGTCCATTAAGGGCTCAGTTCATGTAGGGCACAATTTATGTAGGGCACTGTCCTTTAATGTCACAGTCAATTAGGGGCACTGTCCATTTAGGGCTTTGAGGTGTAGCTTAAAGGCTGTAGAGTCCCACTAATAAAGCAGGGGGAAGTGCAACCGGTGCTAAATTTGGGAAGAAGAAGAATAAAATTAGGCCTGCCTAGCCACGAGGCAAAATACAAACCAGACCTCACTCCTGACAGAACTCCAAACAAGCAGTCCTTATACAGCCAACAGGGCAACTCAAGGACTAACAATGTGTCTATCAGCCTGGAATTTACATCCTGCATGATGCAGGATCCCACCAGGGACATTTCTTACAAGTGGTCAGAAACCCAATAACAGGTCTTTTTTAGGGCGGTCCTCTTTAATCGGAGTCCTCTCACAGTAGCATCATTGTCAAAGATCCCCGGGATGGACACTATAGGCCGCTTTCTATCACCACCTGTCCTAAGAACATGCCATCACAGCCACCACTTTTGAAGGGGATGGAGGAGTTAGAGGAGGGTGACTCCATTTAGCACACACCAAAGGAACTCAAGCAACCCTGACAGGCCCTTAAGGCTCTCTGGCTCCTGTGGGGTTTCACTCCAGCTGGCTGAGTAATATGGTCAGGCTTAGCCAACCCCCGATACTTGATCCTCTTTGTGTCAGCCTCCAGCTGTCACTCCGACATCCTCTGTGGTGAGGACCTGACTTACACCCAGCATGTGCCACCCCTTGTGGTCCTTAAATTTCATGAAGGTAACCTCATCAGCAACATAGAGTGTGCGGAGTTGGTAGGGCAATTGTTGATGCTGCAAAGTGGACTAGTTCATAGCAGAGGTCACCAGTCCCATCTTCAGTTAAGAACCCAAACCCCCTAGAAGGTCACCACCTGACCCTGGGTACATTGCTCATGAATGTGTTTACAACATGACCCCTGCAACCACTCTTGGGAGAAAAGCATCTGAGAGCTTCATCTCTTCAAGAAATGACAAAGCCCGAGGTGGTGCATGCCTATAAGGATACTTGATGAAGTGGGTAGGAGGCCCCACATGGCACTCTCCCAGTTAAAGGCCTTTGGTAGATGTGCTATGCAAGGCAGGGAAACAGGGGCTTGTACCACTACTACCGTATCTCCTCCTCATCCTCTGCATTCTCCTCCTCCACCATTTGCTGATCCATCAGATGCAGGTTTAATAAGGTGAGGCATGCTGCAGAATCCTAACTCCAACCTCTGGAGTTCCTGGCTGGCATGTGAAACAACTCACAGCCTCCTGACTCTGAGCTCCGTTCCGTTGGGACCTCTTCAGGCATGCGCAACCAGTGCTGGATCCGGACCTTGCTGCAAAAAAGGCCCAATGTGGGGTGCACGGTAATACTCCAGCTCATACAGTGTTGGCCAAAAGTATTCACACCCCTGCAATTCTGTCAGATAATACTCAGTTTCTTCCTGAAAATGATTGCAATCACAAATTCTTTGGTATTATTATTATCTTCATTTAATTTGTCTTCAATGAAAAAACACAAAAGAGAATGAAGCAAAAAGCAAAACATTGATCATTTTACACAAAACTCCAAAAATGGGCCAGACAAAAGTATTGGCACCCTCAGTCTAATACTTGGTTGCACAACCTTTAGCCAAAATAACTGCGATCAACCGCTTCCGGTAACCATCAGTGAGTTTCTTACAATGCTCTGCTGGAATTTTAGACCATTCTTGTTTGGCAAACTGCTCCAGGTCCCTGATATTTGAAGGGTGCCTTCTCCAAACTGCCATTTTTAGATCTCTCCACAGGTGTTCTATGGGTTCAGGTCTGGACTCATTGCTGGCCACCTTAGAAGTCTCCAGTGCTTTCTCTCAAACCATTTTCTAGTGCTTTTTGAAGTGTGTTTTGAGTCAATGTCCTGCTGGATGACCCATGACCTCTGAGGGAGACCCAGCTTTCTCACACTGGGCCCTACATTATGCTGCAAAATTTGTTGGTAGTCTTCAGACTTCATAATGCCATGCACACGGTCAAGCAGTCCAGTGCCAGAGGCAGCAAAGCAACCCCAAAACATCAGGGAACCTTCGCCATGTTTGACTGTAGGGACCGTGTTCTTTTCTTTGAATGCCTCTTTTTTTCTCCTGTAAACTCTATGTTGATGCCTTTGCCCAAAAAGAGAGAACATTCTTCCAAAATGTTTTAGGCTTTCTCAGGTAAGTTTTGGCAAACTCCAGCCTGGCTTTTTTATGTCTCGGGGTAAGAAGTGGAGTCTTCCTGGGTATCTTACCATACAGTCCCTTTTCATTCAGACGCCGACGGATAGTACGGGTTGACACTGTTGTACCCTCGGGCTGCAGGGCAGCTTGAACTTGTTTTGATGTTAGTCAAGGTTCTTTATCCACCATCCGCACAATCTTGCGTTGAAATCTCTCGTCAATTTTTCTTTTCCGTCCACATCTAGGGAGGTTAGCCACAGTGCCATGGGCTTTAAACTTCTTGATGACACTGCGCACGGTAGACACAGGAACATTCAGGTCTTTGGAAATTGACTTGTAGCCTTGAGATTGCTCATACTTCCTCACAATTTGTTTTTTTTAAGTCCTCAGACAGTTCTTTGGTCTTCTTTCTTTTCACCATGCTCAATGTGGTACACACAAGGACACAGGACAGAGGTTGAATCAACTTTAATCCATGTCAACTGGCTGCAAGTGTGATTTAGTTATTGCCAACACCCGTTAGGTGCCACAGGTAAGTTACAGGTGCTGTTAATTACACAAATTAGAGAAGCATCACATGATTTTTATAACAGTGCCAATACTTTTTTCCACCCCCTTTTTTATGTTTGGTGTGGAACTATATCCAATTTGGCTTTAGGACAATTCTTTTTGTGTTTTTTTCATTTAAGACAAATTAAATGAAGATAATAATACCAAAGAATTTGTGATTGCAATCATTTTCAGGAAGAAACTGAGTATTATCTGACAGAATTACAGGGGTGTCAATACTTTTGGCCAATACTGTATACGTGGGTGTCTCATCTGCAGGCTTCTCTGGTTGTGGTGAAAACACTGGGGTGGTGAGGAAAATCAGCTCCTCTAGAGCTGGCATGTCTTGGGGTGGATCCATCAGGTCTTCAATGTGTGGACTGCAGGCACACTGTACACAGTGTTGCTGCAATGTGCGGCAATCCCATAATGGTACTGACCTGGTCTTTTCTTTGCCTAGGGTCCCACCTCTTCAAATGCAAGAAACCAATCCCTTAGGAGATATTAATATTTGCCCAATTTTGCTGCCTAGTTCCTCATTAATCCCTCCATGGGTTGAGCTACAGAAGGTACCTCATTTACAAATCTCATTCCCCATGCCACAGGTAACACCTCGGCTTGCAGTTGGGGGGAGTGAATATTGAAGCCTGACATATTTGGAGGAAATTGTTTTTTTTCAGCTCAACACCAATTCATTTGGAATGTTGAATACGGCTAGTGGGCAATGCATGAACAGGTCCAAGGTAAATTCTTTAACACTCTTGTGCACATAACAAAGATCTGTATTCTAAACACATGTAAGGAAAGGAAAAAAGGGATTGCACATTTTGAAGAAGCAACATCTATATTATAGTGTTTTATGAGTGTGATCAGACCAATGAGACCATGTATGTATTTAATGGACATATCTGCTACCAATTCAGATAAAAATAGCATAAGTGTAGAAGTGGCCTCACATGCTGCTGACCCTCTGCAATAATAAAGGTTTTCTCTAAAAAAAAAATTAAAAACTATCTTAAGGAGATGTTTAAAGGAGGTTTTAGGGTTCCTGGATTTCACAGCTGTAGGCACGCCTGACACTCCTCAAAAATTCACATCCCGCAGGTTTCTCAACATCTGGAAACTCAAGAAAGCTTAAAAACTTTCTTTTAGAAGTCCTTTAGATTCGCCATGTTGAAAGAAACTGGTGGACATGATGGCTACGAACTCAGCTAACCTTTGGTTAGTGGATTTCTCAGCCATCGTGTAATCATTTGAGCATTTTTTCCCCAAACCTTCAAGGAAAGTTTTAAGCCCATTTTTAAATTTTAAACTTTTCCCCCAAACAAAGCCAAGTTTGCCATTTTTTTTTAGTAAATTGTTCAAGTTTTCTGATCACAAACCGAATCGTCAATATTCCTGCCAAATTTTAAATTGGAGAACCTTGTTCAGAAAAGTTCACTCATCTCCACTAAGTACCCTGTGTCATTTACTTGTACTATTTTAACTATTTATTTACTTATTGTGGGGTATTTGCTCATTTTGTTTTTATTCTAGGTTAGATTTTCTTTGTTGTAGCAGGCAAATTGACTGATGAAACACCTCCCCCAAAATATCATATAGTGAACATTTACATTGGGCTTCCCTAATTCTGTCTTCTTCTTATAAAGAAATAAGACACGTTCATGTACTGTCTGAAGAAGCTTTACTACTAGATTGAGTAAGCACTCCCATTAATCCATCCTATTAATCTTTGCAGGGAATCAGTTGTAAAACGCACTGAAATAAAAAATGATGCGAGTGACATTAATACATTATACATTAGTTAGATGAATGTGTCTCTGCCTGCAAGTTTATAGAAGAAGGAAGATCAGACAGAAAGTCTTTGTTCAAAGCTCTTTTTTTCATTTGGTGAATAAGCAAGACACGCTTACTGAATATTGGAGCCTGAGACGGTTTTACTCTCCTCTGACTTCAATGGCTTGGCATGCCACTCTCCTAACACCATAGCTTTCCATCAAAAACAAAAACCATGCTTCTTGATTCATTATTTTCCGCTGACACTTCCCTTCTTTGTAGTAAGGGATTAAGATTAAGGAACAGTTTGGTTTTGAGACAAAAAAAGAAACATTTAACTCTTTATTCACTGAAAATATCTGAATATCTGAAAAATGGTTAATTTGTAGCTTTGGCATCTAATAGTTTGTGTTGAAACTGTAGTGACATGACAGCCTACAGCTTTGTAATTGTAATGTATTGTTTCCTAGACTGTGTGTTCAGGATTCAAGTATGCAAGTATAACAACATAGATTTGGATTGAAAACCTGCTGTTTTATGTAACTGCTTTTATTTCTACTGTTTAGATGCCCAAGTGTCTGTACAGAGCAGCCCAGTGTCCGTATATAGCTACTGTCAAGCTTTTATATTAAGGGAAGCTAAACAACACCCCATCCTACTGTACAGGAAATAGACAAGGGAACCACAAACAGGAATACAATGGGGGTGAGTCAGAAAGGCCAGCTAAGGTCACCATGGTCTGTTGGGTTATCCATTAGGGCATCTTTTTATTTGTCTGGGTCTATTCAAGTCTTGACTGCAGATTTATCATCACTCTGGGTGTAATCAAGAGGGCAATTTTTAAGTACCGGTATATAGTTATTGAAGTATTTTAGAACAAGGTCTTTGCAAAAGTCAGCAAAAGACATAAATTATTTTTATAGAGGATTTGACAATGTCAATTTTCCTGAAATCAATGACACTGCTTAATCAAACAGGAGCCTCCTCTTTTGTGAATCTTTGATATTTGGTTTGTACCAAAAATAATGCACTGAATTGGTGGGCTTCCTCAATCATGTGTTACTAATTACCGTAACTTGTTTTTTAACTAGACTGGGAGAGATATGGGGCTACAAGCTGGCCTTGCTTCAATGTTTGGACAAACCCACACCTTACACCCATTACTAAGCCTAAACCCCTTAACTGTGGTGTGCTGATAATCCCTCTTAGGCTGGAGACACACTTAGGCTGGCTTCACATTAGTGTTCCCCTCCGCAGCGTTCTGCGGAGGGGTCCGCAATGTGTGCTCAGCGGCCGCCAGCTCCTATCTTTATAATGGGAGCGCACGGTGCTGCGCTTGACAGCGCATGACCGTGCGCACCCATTCACTCCGACATGTTGCGTCCCTGGTGCAGGCGAGAGTGTGTGATTTGTGCGCAGGCATACGCCTGCGCACAGATCACATATGGGGGTGGATGGGTGCGCACGGTCATGCGCTGTCAAGCGCAGCACCGTACACTCCCATTATAAAGATAGGAGCTGGCGGCCGCTGCGCACACATTGCGGACCCCTCCACAGAACGCTGCGGAGGGGAACGCTAATGTGAAGGCAGCCTTTCGCGAGACCCATGAGAGATACTTGAATGAGTCTAGTATGATTCACCCGGAAAAGCTGTTGACTTCCTGAACAGGAGCGTGTCATCTGCATAGATACACATGCATTCCTGTCCACAGAGTCAGCGGCCATTTCAGGTGAGTCATGCAAGACTTGTGCGAGTATCTTGTATGCATCTCGCTAAGTATGTCCTTCGTCTCAGAGCAGTCTCTGCTGTCCTTACTTAAATCTCAATAAGGACTAAACTCCTAAATAGACAGGTGTAGCGTATAGTGTCTCTGAGGCTCAATTAGTGGGAACTATGTATTTTTCAGCCAAATGTAGTATTGTAGTATTTGACAGAAATTTGTTTTTTCCTCTTACGAACATATTATGTATAAGGACAGCTGCGTCTACAGTGCTGTGAAAAGTATTCATATCTCATGAACGTTTCCACCTTTTCATCATACAACACCCACAAACTTAAATATATTTTAATGTAGGTAGTAGCAAGTATTTGTGAAGTGTAAAATAAATGACACATAGTTTTCTAAATATTATAAAAACCTAAATCTGAAAATTGTGATAGGCCATGTCTACACACCTGCGCTCTCAGTATTTAGCGTTTCTGCGGACCAGCTTTGCATATATAGGCTAGGGTCACATCTGCATTTTTTTTTTTTTTTTTAAACCTGATCCGGTTTTGAGCTTTCAAAAAGCTCAAAACCGGATCAGGAAACGCTCCTCATAGGAGCCTATGCTAAAAACCGGATTGCTTCACAAGCAATCCGGTTTCCGTCTCCGGCTCTGCAGCCTGTGTGAAAAATCATGCAGGCTGCAGTTTTCGGAGCAGTTCTGTAATCTGCAATGCGGGAACCGGATTGCTCAGGATGTGTAATCCTGAGCAATGCGGTTCCCGCATATACTTTGCTTATCCCGGCTGCCGCCGGGATAAGCAAAGTGTACTGTGTTCTGTAAAACTTAAAATGAAATTAATAAATGTTTGTTCAATGTCTCTAGGGGTTGCCCAGTCCCCCTAGAGACCTTACACCCACTCTGGTGGGCTTATACTGCTATAATGTGTTATGTACAACAGCTGACTCCTGTCAGCTGTTGTACACCACAAACTGACCCCCCCCGCATCTTTATACCTGTACCTGCACCCCCTCTTATCATTTCTAGCCATCCCTTTTACAGAAAAAAGCGATTTTGTAAAGTAGAGAAAAGAGGTTATATTTACCTCATCCTGTGTGGGTTCTCTGTTTCTGAAAAAGTCTCAAAAGGCGGGCCAGTCTGCTGCTCCCTCTGCCCGCTTTGTAATTATGCACGCCCCCTCTCGGCTTGCTGCAGTGCTGATAGCCTGGCCGAGTCATGAAAGGGACGTGGCTACCGTTATGACACAATTTTAGCCCTGCCCCTTTCATGACACTGCTAGGCTATCAGCACTGCAGCAAGCCGAGAGGGGGCGTGCATAATTACAAAGCGGGCGGAGGGAGCAGCAGACAGGCCTGCCTTTTGAGACTTTTTCAGAAACAGAGAACTCACACAGGACGAGGTAAATATAACCTCTTTACTTTACAAAATCGTTTTTTTCTGCAAAAGAAATGGCTAGAAATGATAAGAGGGGGTGCAGGGACAGGTATAAAGATGCGGAGGGGGTCAGTTTGTGGGTCAGGTTCCCTTACTGTACATACAACAGCTGACAGGAGTCAGCTGTTGTACATAACACATTACAGCAGTATAAGCCCACCGGAGTGGGTGTAAGGTCTCTAGGGGGACTGGGCACCCCCTAGAGACATTGAACAAACATTTATTTATTAAATTTTAAGTTTTACAGAACACAGAACACTTTGCTCATCCCTGCGGCAGCAGATATGAGCAAACTATCCGGTAACTGGATTGCTCAGGATTACACATCCTGAGCAGTCCGGTTACCGTATTGCGGCTTCAGCAATCCGGTTCCCGGATTGCTGAATGTCTGAAGACAATTGCGTTCACCGCATCCGGATCTGAATGCGGTGAACGCAATTCAAATTTTAAGTGTGACCCTAGCCATAGAGGTTGGCATTTCAGCCCATATTCTTCTTTGCAAAACGGCAATAGCTCAGTGAGATTGGATGGAGAACGTCTGTGAACAGCAATTTTAAAGTTTTGCAACAGATTTCAAACCAGATTTAAGACTGGATTGTGATTGGGCCTTTCAAATACATAAATATGCTGTGATCTAAGCCATCCCATTGTAGACCGTAATATATTTTAAGGACCACAGTCCTGCTGGAAGGTGAACCTACATCCCAGTCTCAAGGCCTCTAACAGGTTTCCTCCGGGATTACTCTGTATTTAGTTCCATCCATATTCCTATCAACTTTGATCAGCTTCCCTGTCCCTGTTGAGAATGGCATTTCCACACAATCATGCTAACACCACCATGTCTGAGTATGGAGATGGTGATTTCAGGGTGATGTGCAGTATTCATTTTTCACCACACAATATTTTCCATTTAGGCTACGGTCACACTTGTGTTTTTTTCATGCTTTTTTGGAGACCTGCGTTTTTAAAAAAGCATGTAAAAACGCACCCATAGGCCCCCATATTAAAAAATGCATGCCCTAATAGCAAAAACGCATGTGTTAATAGCAAAAACGCATGTCTAAAGTGCCATGTGTTTTTGGCATGAGTTTTTGCACTTATGTGAGTAGCTGACATCAAAAACGCATGCAAAAACGCATGGTACATTAGTACCATTTAGTACCATCCAAAAATGCATGCGTTTTCCCAGGGCTGCCACTAGGAATTTCGGGGCCCCCTAAGGGGCAAAATTTTGGGGCCCCCCTGAGACTCCACACAATCTCCGCCTCCACCAATCTCCACCCAGGCCCCGCCTCCATCCAGGCTCCGCCTCCACCCCTCGAACCTTCCATTATTTTACCGCCCACTATTGGAAAAACTCCCTTTCTGCACCACGTCCTCCCCTGTCACACATTAATCTCTTTCTATACATTGCTCTTTATGTGAGCTGTAGAGGGATGTGAACAAGAAATGCCACATGAGGCAGAATAATACTGGTGCTGTTATTTATTACCCTGTACAGGGGTGGCGGACATTTGGAAATTCCTACCATCATTCAGGGGCTGCACATCACCATAAAAATTACCCGGCTACATTTAATTAATTAATTACCTCACCTAATTTGATGGCTGCAGCTGCTTGTCTGTGTCCTGCGATGTACGGTGATTTCTTGTTCAAAGTATTTTATTAATTTTGAATAACATAACAGATAACACAATACTCATGAGGGCATAAGCTTACCCTTTAAGATACAGTATACAAACATAATAAAAACAAGCATTGTAATAATCTAGATGTAAATTAGCAAAGAGTACAAAACAAGTATTGAAAAATATGTAAAAAATCAAATAGAGATAAATTACCATAAAAAGGGTCAAGTTAATTGAGTCACACAAGAATCATGAAATTATAGCAAAAATAACGCTAAAATTAGAGAAGAAAAGGGGAAGAGGGGAAAGAGAGAAAAAGGGTATGAACAGAGGGGGTAAGGGAAGGAGATCTAGTTCTCCAAGCATTGAGGTTTTGTATAGCCAGAAATGGAAATATGTGAAGGGATAGTTGAATGATTAATGGGAAAATAACAATTCCACAACCTCCATTTCCTCTCATATTTTCTGTAAAGTTTATTTCTCAAAGCAAACGAGAGTTCATAGGAGTTATGAGTAGCGATTTTTTCAAGTAATACTTTAAATAGCGGTGGCTCGGGGTCTCTCCATTTTGTTGCTATAAGATTTTTTGCAGCTAATAAGATATGTGCAATAAGGGGTCTAAAGTCACTTGGGATAGAATTAATGCCAATTAGGAGAAGTGTAAGTTCTGGAGTTAAAATAATGTCACTATTAGTGATCTCATTGATTAATATTTGTGGCAGCACGGTGGCTCAAGTGGTTAGCACTGCAGCCTTTGCAGCACTGGAGTCTTGAGGTCCTGGGTTCAATTCCCACCAAGGACACTAAGGACAACATCTGCAAGGAGTTTGTATGTTCTCCCCATGTTTGCGTGGGTTTCCTCTGGGCACTCCAGTTTCCTCCAACATTGTAAAGACATACTGATAGGATGTTTAGATTGTGAGCTCCAAGAGAGACAGCATTACTGATGTATGTAAAGTGCTATGGAATTAATAGCACTATATAAATGAATAAATTATTATTATTATTATTATTTCACCCCAGTATAATTTAAGGGCTTCACAGTCCCAAAAGACATGGGAAATATTCCCTTCTTTGTGGCAATTCCGCCAGCACAAAGGAAAAAAATCCTCCTTGATCTGATGAAGTCTGACGGGTGTATAATACCAACGAAGAAGAATCTTGTAGTGAGATTCAATAAGAGAAGAGCAGGATATGTAGGAATGTAAAGTTGTGAGAGTTTTACTTAGGCAGTCTATGGGAATACAAGATTTTAATTCCCTTTCCCATGCTACTATATTGGTGGATTTAGTTAGTGCTACATCAGCATTGATTTCCTTGTATATATTATTAGTCTTCCAAAAGGTAAAGTTATTTGGGTGTTTGAACATTTGGGTGACATTTAGGGGGAGAAAGAAATTAATTTTGTGTTTGTTATAAAGATTGTTGATGTTGTCCCAAATTTTAACTTCCAGCTCCTTCAGGTTAAAGATTGAACTCAGTTCATCAAAAGGGATAAGTTTTTTTTCATTATTAATTATGTCCGAAATATAATTAATTCCAGCAGTTTTCCAAGAGTCAATTTTCAGGCCCGGAGAAAGGAATTCCATTATTTCTATGGGGATCCAGTTGGGAGTAGTAGTCGACAGAGGGTTATGGTTTTTTGCCAAAGGCGCCTCCAGGATTGAATTGTTGCTTTGACTGTATGCTCTTTAGGAAGTCGCTTAGATGAATCACATAAGTATGAGAGCAACAGAAGAGTAAGTCTATTTCTGGAAAATTTGGTTTCCTCCAAAGAAAGCCAACTAGGTCTAGAATCTTGGTTCCACCATGTCTGACTAAGTTTTATTACTGAAGCGTTATAATATGCCGACAAGTTGGGAATTGCCAGACCACCGTTTGATTTACTTTTCTCAAGTATAGTCCTCGCCACTCTAGGTTTTTTATGACCCCAGATAAAATTCATTAATTGATTTTGTAGTTTTTTAAACCATGACTGTTTGGGGGGTAAAGGTATGGAGCGGAAGACATAAAGTAACTTAGGGAGTACGAACATTTTGTATGCTTCAACTTTACCGATCCAGGATACGTCAATTTTGGAAATATGAAGAAGGTCCGCTTGGATAGTTTTAAAAATTTCAGAGAAGTTAATGTTTGCCATATTGGAAATTTGTTTAGTTACTTTAATGCCCAGGTAATCTAACTCTACTTTGTCCCAGGAAAGGTTGTGTTCGAACTTAAGAGCTTTTATTAGTTCTGAATCTAAGTTCATTTGGAGAACTTGGGTTTTAGTAAGATTGATCTTATAGAGAGAAACCCTAGAAAACTCCTCGATTGTGGCTAGGAGATTGCGAAATGAATTAAGAGGATCTGTAAGAGTAAGGATTATGTCGTCGGCGAAGAGACTGATTTTATATTGTTTAAAATTTGTATGTATCCCTTTGATAAGTAGGTTCATACGGATCTTTTCAGCCAGCGGTTCAATGAAGAGGTCGAACAGGGAAGGAGACAGTGGACAGCCTTGTCTCGTGCCGTTAGATAAAGGGAATTCCTTAGAGAGGACATTATTAGTTAGAAC
Organism: Allobates femoralis; assembly: GCA_033576535.1. NCBI lineage: Eukaryota > Metazoa > Chordata > Amphibia > Anura > Aromobatidae > Allobates > Allobates femoralis. Next base: position 35,481 of record JARQOC010000656.1, on the reverse strand, counting down.
TTTTGCAGTGGGGTAAGAATATAGTGCTTGGAGTATATTAAGTATACTGCCTCTAAAACCAAATTTTTTTAGGGTTTCAAAAAGAAAATTCCAATGGACTCTGTCAAATGCTTTCTCAGCATCGACAGAGACCATAATTGTTGGGATGGAGTTTTTTTCTATATAGGACATAAGGTTTAGGATTCTTCGGGTGGCGTCAGTTGTCCCTCTGTTATGAATAAATCCCACCTGGTCGCTGTGTATTAGTTTCGGAATAACTTTCTGAATTCTTGTATTAATGGTTTTAGTGATAATTTTGAGGTCTGTATTTAAAAGTGAGATGGGCCTATAGTTAGAGACATTCTCTGAGTCTCCCTTGTTTTTAGATAAGACAGTAATGGTGGCTTGTAGCATTTCTGTTGGAAAGAATGCATTGTTAGAAGTTGTAAAATTTATTAATTTTGTAATGTAAGGAGATAGAATTTCTTGGAAAGCAGTATAATATTCGTTCTGAAATCCATCCGGGCCAGGAGATTTGCATTTCTTAAGAGAGTGGATTGTGTCTAAAACTTCTGATTCCGTGAAGGGGGAATTTAGGAATTCTATGTCTTGCTTAGAAAGAGACGGGAGTTCAATTGAGTCAAGGAATGACGAGATACTGGGAAGAGTTGGAGAGGGCTCCGTAGGAGTTTCCTTGAGATTATAGAGAGATTTATAGAAATCAGCAAAAGTATTTGAAATTGCTTGTGGGAGTTTCTGAAGGATGTTATGTTTATTCTTGACTTGGGTAATGTTAGTTCTAGTCCTGCGGATTTTTATCATTCTCGCAAAGAGTTTAGAGGGTTTATTTGTACAGCTGTAATAATTTGATTTGCTTATCCGCGAGAGCTTGTCAAAATCAGAAATTAATAATGATTTGAGTTCTATCCTTAGGGCGAGTAGTTTCTGAAAAATTGTTTCATTAGGGGAGTTTGCAGCAATTACCTCCAGTTCTTTAATTTTTTTTAACTATAGTTTCTGTGTCTTTTAAGAGGGATTTCTTAAGTGTTGAGTTAAACTTGATAAGAAGGCCTCTAATTACTGCTTTGTGGGCCATCCAAATAGCTGTGATAGGGGTCTCTTCTAGATCATTTTCTTTGAAGTAGAATTTCAACTCATTCCTAATCTCCGAGTTGAATTGAGGGTGGTTGAAGAGGAAAGAGTTGGCCCTCCATATTCCCTGATTTTTAGTGGGAAACCCGCCCAACGTTTCGAAAATTACTGGGGAATGGTCAGACCAGGTTCTAGGGTGGATAGATACATATTTAATAATACGAAGTGAATTTATGTTAGTGATAATTAGATCAATACGGGCAAAAGTTTTATGTACATTAGAGAAATGTGTGAATTCTACTGAGGATGAGTTAATACATCTAAAAGCGTCATACAACTCCTCCCTGTCAAAGAGGGGGTTGAGTTGGGTATTTATATTTCTGTGCTTGTTTGATGAGTCTAAGTTGATATTAGGAACGGCATTACAATCACCAAAAAAGAAAAGGGTACCTCTTTGGGTTTCTCTCACCTTTTTAATTAATTTTTTAAGGAACGAAATTTGACCATTATTAGGAGCATAAAGGTTTACTAGAGTGTGGGAAACTTCATTCAACTTGCAAACAAGGATAATGAATCTACCTTCATCATCTGTTGTGACCTCTAACTCTTCAAATTTAACTGAGTCTTTAATAAGAATGGCTACACCTGATTTTTTCTTTTTGTTTGAAGAAAAGTAAGTATGGGGGAACTTAGAATTGATAAATTTAGGGGAATTTTCCGAAGAAAACCTAGTTTCCTGTAAACCGGCCACATCTATATGATATTTCTTCAAGTCTTTCCAAACAAAGAATCTTTTTTGAGGAGAGTTTAGACCGTTTGTATTAATTGACATAAATTTAAGGGTCATGTTCTGGCTATGTAGCTAATCGTAATAGGAGAATGAGGGAGGTTGAGGTTTGAAAGGTTAAAGTTTAGAGAGGGATGGAGAGGGGATCAGAAAAAAAAAACTAAAATTACAAATTCAACTAGTAAATTATAAGTTTTAGAGATTTAAATCTAAAGAAATTTTTAATTTAAATGATGTTAACAAATATACCTATAAAGAGGAAGGGTTCAAGAGAACCGGTATTTAACTTCCTTTGGGCTAATGTTATGGCCAAGGTGCCTAGAGCTGACCGAGTTAGTTGACATCAAAGTAGGTGCTCATCCCGCTCCATCAAGATGTAGATCTTTGAGAGTCTTGAGACCAATATTAACGTCCTCAATGTTGAAGGTTTTGTGGTTGAAGGAGAAGATTACACTTGGAGTAGGACGGCCCCATCTGTACAGAATTTTTCTGGCTCTCAGAGTCTCTGTAATTGGTTTTAGAATTCTCCGTCTAGTCATGGTTTCCTTAGATATGTCTGAGAAGACTTTTATCTTGTCAAAGGGCGGCGGTAAGGTTCTGTTTTTCCTCAAAAAAACATTGATCAGATCTTTAGTCTGGAAAAAAGAATATTTGGCGATTACATCCCTGGGAATATCGTCTGCCAAGTGCGAAGGTTTGGGAAGCCTGTGGGCTCTTTCAATTGAATATTCAATTTCGGTTTTTGAGGGAATAGTCTTTTTAGTTAGGTTTTTGACATAGTCGATTAGCTCGTAGTTTTTAACGCTCTCTGGTATGCCTCTAAATTTGAGGTTAAGTCTTCTGTCCCTGTCTTCTCTGTCAATGAGTTTGTCTTTCAGGACCTTAATTTCCTCTTTCATCTTGGTTTGTTCACTCTTAGTAGTTTTGTTGTCTAGTTTAAGGTCAGTCAGCAATTTTTCATTTTCTTCTACTCGAGAAACTATTGAGGACATTGACGACTTGACCTCATCAAATTGCTCCATCATTTCTTCTTTTAGTGAATGATTAAAGGCAGTAAAAAGTTTTAGGAAAAAATCTTTATTTAGAGGTTGTCCTGCGTCAAAATTTAGAAGTGGTTCCAAGTCGGGTAAGTTTTTCTTGAGCTTTTGTCTTGCTGGGCTCTGAAGGTGTGGTTCTTGGTCAACTTCTGGGTGGTCTGAGGGGGAGAAGCCAGAGCTAGATTTGGAGGGAGTCTCCATCTCCTTCCTTTTTGTGCTTGCAGAAGGAGTTTTATGGAACGACATATCTTCCATGGGGGAACTCCAATCCTTCAAGTTATGGTCAAAATTGATTTTATCTTTCCCTAACTTAGCGTAAGTGTTGATTTGTTTGGGGGTGGGGATTTTGCTCGTGGGAGAGATCTTAAGGGGATTCATTATCATATCTGTAGTGCTGGAGCTTGTAGATAGTTTTGGCTTGGAAGGCATTTCGTCACTTAATAAATTATATCTAGGATTATTAGCTTTAGGGTTAGTGAGAATATATAGTGTACTTGAATCAATTAAGTTAAACTTATAAATATTAATGGAATGGAGGTTTGGGGGAGGAGAAGATTTAAGGAAGATCAAATCTAAGTAACAGTCTAGACTCAGATAGTATGTAAGTAGAGAAAAGAGAAGGAGAGTGCGAAAAGTTTGGGATCACCAGAGCATCATATAAGGTGACAGCAGTCAAATGCAAAACAATAGTAATTACATTAAATCCTTTTCAAATGAAGGAACTTTCATTGACAAGAAACTTTTTTAGTAGGTTAGAGTGATCGCAGTGCTATGTCCGTAGTCTACTGTATCAAGCAGGTAGTTAGGCTGATTCAGTAGATAGTTTAAACTAGAGGATTAGTGCGTGAGTCTTTCAGATTGTAATAAAGTAAAGCTAGTGTGACTCAGGTGTAATCCAATGAAATTATGCACGTAATGCTTCAATAAGTAAAAGTAAACTCAATTTATATATAGTTTCCACCGATGGGATGATAGTGGAGGATAAGGATAAGGAAATTATAACAAATAGTATCAGACAATAGGTCTTACAGGGGATTGTAAGATCCTTATAATTATATAGCTCTGCTACTTAATAGGAATATATAAAAGCAGAAAAGGGTATTTTGTTTGTTTTTTCTTTCTGTCTAAAGTAGTTAAGTTCAGTATCCCACAAGGGCCAATAAAATGGCTAACTGTAAGATTAGTTGGCTAGTTACAATGTATAGTAGGTGTAGCTTAATCAGAGATGAAACTTTAGTAAGTAATAGCAATATAAAATATAATAGCAATAGCAATAGCAATCATAAAACCTGAGGCAGGTAGAGCTGTTGGTGGTAAAATGATAGAAGAAAATAGGACAAGATAGAGTTAGAATTAGCTAGAATAAAGTAAATTGAGATGAAGGTAAAAAAGGAAAGAAATAGAAAAAGAAAATGAGGAAAGGAAAAGGGAAGAGAATCAAATATAGATGATCTTCTGTCTTCTGTCTGCGCAGCTTGAGCTCGTAGGAGACTCACAAGCCCCACTTGCTATTCTTTACTGAGTGTCTATTCTTTGGTGCTGCTCAGTTGCAGGATCCAGCACTGGTTGTCATGGTGACGTCAGCTAGTCTACTGAAGTAGTTGATGACAGAGTAAGATATCCCTCCGCCACTGAGGCTGCTGTATAATGATAATGAGGGTCTTTCTACCTCCAGCAGTTAGTTTAAAAGATTGTTCTCCTCAGTAATAGGAGAGGGAAGATCTCTCTTTATGATCTCACTTGATCAGTTCTCCTTCTGAGCTTTAGGAGCTGACAGGCTACAGAGTTAAGTGGAGATGCAGGTATCCCTCCGCCGACAAGGTTGTAAAATGGATGAGGGAGAAGGAACTATTGCCAGTGTTGAACAGCTGAATATTAAGGCTGGCACTACCACTGGAGGTTGGAGGATGACCTTCCTCTCGTTGGCTTTTCTCCCTTCCAGCAGCACTGTATGTAGAATGAGTGCTCCAGTTCTAGGGAGAGTAAAGGCTGTGACTGAGGGGGGGATCAGCTTCACCACATAAAGGGTGTATCAGTTCTTCGATGCTTCCAGCGGTGGGTAGAATAGGGTGAGAGATAAGGTGAGGAATGCCCCTACTTTGGGTTTCTCTCTGGTGGGGTCTTTAGGTTCTTCAGAGACTTCAGAGGCCTCTTACAGGGCAGAAAGGTAACAAGTTTTTCCTCAAAATGGCACCCAGGATGAGCCTCTAGTCCTCTCATGAGTGTGAGGGAGCTGTGTGGAGCCTAGATCTCGGGTCAAATTGGACCAAAATGATCTTGGAAAGTTGAATAATGTGGTCCAGTAGTTTAGAGTGAGATATGAGCCTTCATAAAGGCTATAATCTCTGTCGCTTAATATTAGGCACAGGAGCTCCTGTAGTTGTGACTTACATGAAGCAGCAGGCCACGCCTCTCTGTACGGTGATTTCTGATCTTCCAGGTTTGTGTTGGTCTGGAGCGCAGTAGACTCTGTGACAATAACTTTTGTAAATCAAATACATTCAATAGGAGACTGCTATATATACATCATATAGGAGAAACTGAGGGCATATACAGTACTGTAGAGGGCTAGGGGCACACAGACTGGGCTTGAGCTGAGCTCTGCAGTAGCCACAGGGATATATGATCTCTCCCCGGGCCCCCACCCATTGAGGGGGTGAGCTGAGCTCTGGAGGCAGGGGCCACAAGCTTCCAGAAAATGGCCGCGGATCTTGTTCTGCACATGCACCGCCTCCGCGGCCATTTTCTGGAAGTCTGGACAATAGAGGCCGAGTTACAGCTTGGCAATGCCCCTCTCTGTGCATGTCTCTCCCCCATGTGTGCAGTCTCTCCCCTCTCTGTACCTGTCACCCCCCTTTGCGCAGTCTCTGTCCCTCCTGTTTGCGGTCTCTCCCCTGCGCCTGTCTCCAACCTGTGCACTGTGTCCCACCTGTCTGCTGTGTCTCTCTTCTGCTCCTGTCTCCCCCCTGTGCCCTGTCTGTCTCCACTGCACATGTCTCCTGCTTGTGTGCTGTGTCCCCATGACAGATGACAGACACACACATGCAGCACATGGATGACAGACACACATACAGTACACAGATGACAGACACACATACAGCACACGGATGACCGAGACACAGCACACACGGACGACAGACACACAGCTCACGGACAACAGAGACACAGCACAAGGACGACAGAGACACAGCACACGGACGACAGAGACACAGCACACGGACGACAGAGACCCAGCACACGGACGACAGAGACACAGCACACGGACGACAGACACACAGCACACAGATGACCCAGAGACACACAGCACACAGATGACAGAGACACACAGCACACAGAAGACAGAGACACACAGCACACAGATGACAGAGACACACAGCACACAGATGACAGAGACACACAGCACACAGATGACGCAGAGACACACAGCACACAGATGACACAGACACACAGCACACAGATGACAAGACACACAGCACACAGACAAAGCACACAGATACAGAGACACACAGCACACAGATGACAGCAGCACACAGATGACACAGAGACACACAGCACACAGATGACACGAGACACACAGCACACAGATGACAAGAACACAGCACACAGATGACAGGCCCACAGCCACAGTACACAGACACACAGCACAGATGACACAGACACACAGCACACAGATAAACAGAGACACAAGCACACGATGACAAGAACACAGAACAGATGACAGAGGACACACAGCACACAGATGACAGAGACACACAGCACACAGATGACACAGATGACACAGCACACAGATGACAGAGGACACACAGCACACAGATGACAGAGACACACAGCACACAGATGACAAGACACCAGACACAGATGACACAGACAACCCCCCCCCCCCCCCCCCCCCACAGCACACAGATGACAAGACACACACACAGAGATGAATCAGACGCACACACACTAGCACACAGCACCTGACAGAGACACACAGCACACAGATGACACAAGACCACAGCACACAGATGACAGGACACACGCACACGATGACACAGACACACAGCACACAGTACATGAGCCACGCCACCAGATGGACGACTAGACCACCATGCACACAGATGACAGACACCAGCCAGCCAATGACCCATGATGAGCACACAGCACACAGATGTGACACATCAGATCACACACACATGATTGACAGGACACCAGCACATGACAGCCAGCAGTGCAGCACGCACATCAGATGACAGAGACGACACCAGCACACGATGACAGAACACACAGTCACAGATGACACGGACACACAGCACACAGATGCACAGACACACAGCACACAGATGACAGACACACAGCACACAGATGACACAGACACACAGCACACAGATGACACAGAACACAGACACAGAGACAAGACACACAGCACACAGATGACAGCAGACACAGCACACAGATGACAGAGACACCACGACAAGCACACAGATGACAGAGCACACACAGCACACAGATGACAGAGACACACAGCACACAGATGACAAGACACACAGCACACAGATGACAGAGACACACAGCACACAGATGACAGAGACACACAGCACACAGAGACAACACACAGACTGACACGAGACACACAGCACACAGATGACACAGACACACAGCACACAGATGACACAGAACACAGCACACAGATGACACAGAGACACACAGCCACAGATGACACAGACACAGCACACAGAACAAGACCAAGCACAGACACAGCAACACAAGATGACACGAGCAACACACAGACACCAACAGATGACAGAGACACACAGCACACAGATGACAAGAGACACACAGCACACAGATGAACAGAGACACACAGCACACAGATGACAGAGACACACAGCACACAGATGACACAGAGACACACAGCACACAGATGACACAGAGACACAGACAGATGACACAGAACACAGCAACAGATGACAGAGGCACACAGATGAACAGAGACACACACACACAGATGACCAGAGACACACAGCACACAGATGACAGAGACACACTGCACACAGATGACAGAGACACACAGCACACAGATGACAGAGACACACAGCACACAGATGACAGAGACACAGCACACAGATGACAAGACACACAGCACACAGATGACACAGACACACAGCACACAGATGACACAGACACACAGCACACAGATGACACAGACACACAGCACACAGATAACAGAGACACACAGCCCAGATGACACAGACACCACAGCACACAGATGACACAGACACACAGCACACAGATGACACAGAGACACACAGCACACAGATGACACAGACACAGCACACAGATGACACAGACACAGCACACAGATAACAGAGACACACAGCACACAGATGACAGAGACAGACAGCACACAGATGACAGAGACACACAGCACACAGATGACACAGACCACAGCACACCACAGATGAACAGAGACACACAGCACACAGATGACAAGAACAAGCACACAAAACAAGAGACAACAGCACACAGATGACACAGACACACGCACAAGATGACAGGCACACAGATCACAGAGAACACAGCCAGATGACAAGACACAGAACGATGACAGAAACGCAACGAAAGAGACAAGACACAATGACAGAGACACACAGCACACAGTAACAGGAAGCACAAGATACACAGCAACACACACAGATGACAAACACACAGACACGATAAACACACGCACCAGTGAACAGACAGCCACAGAACAGACACACAGCCATACCAGAAGACCAGATACCAGAACACAGCCACAGAAACAGCACACAGAGCACAGACACAGACAGATACACAGACACACACACAGATACAGGACACACAGCACACAGATCAGAGACAACCGTGACGAACACCAGCACAAATGACACAGACCACGCACACAGAGACGAGCACAGATGACACAGACACAGCACACAGATGACACAGAGACACACAATGACACAGACACAGCACACAGATGACACAGACACAGCACACAGATACAGAGACACACAGCACACAGATGACAGAGACACACACACAGATGACAGAGACACACAGACACACAGATGACAAGACACACAGCACACAGATGACACAGAGACACACAGCACACAGATGACACAGAGGACACACAGCACACAGATGACACAGACACACAGCACACAGATGCACAGAGAACCAGCACGCAGCACAGGACACAGCACACAGATGACACAGCACACAGTACGACACCAGCACACAGATGACAGAGACACACAGCACACAGATGACACAGACACACAGCACACAGATGACACAGACACACAGCACACAGATGACCAGAGACACACAGCACACAGATGACAGAGACACACAGCACACAGATACAGGACACATCAAACAGAGACACACAGCACACAGATGACAGAGACACACAGCACACAGATGACAGAGACACACAGCACAAGAGACACAGGACAGCACAGACACACAGCACAGAAAGACACAGAGACAACACAAGCACCCAACAGATGACGAGACACAGAGAACGAGACACACAGCACACAGATGACAACACCAGAAAGGACACAAGCACACAGCCGATACAGGGCACACAGCACACAGATGACACAGGACACACAGCACACAGATGACAAGAAACCACAGACACACAGAGACACAGACAGGACACACAGCACACAGATGACACAGACACACAGCACACAGATGACACAGAGGCACAACACAGCACACAGATGACACAGAGACAACAGCACACAGATGACACAGAGACACACAGCACACAGATGACACAGAGACACACAGCACACAGATGACAGAACAGCACAAGGACACAGCACGCACACAGATGACAGAGACACACAGCACACAGATGACACAGACAGACAGCAACAGATGACAAGACACACAGCACACAGATGACACAGACCACAGCACACAGATGACACAGACATACAGCACACAGATGACACAGACACACAGCACACAGATGACACAGAACACACAGATGACACAGACACAGCACACAGATGCACAGCACAGCACACAGATACAAGACACACAGCACACAGATGACAAAGACACACAGCACACAGATGACACAGAGACACAAAGCACACAGATGACACAGAGCCACACAGCACACAGATGACACAGACACACAGCACACAGATGACACAGAGACACAGCACGCAGATGACACAGAGACACAGCACACAGATGACACAGCACACAGATGACAGAGACACACAGCACATAGATAAAAAAAGAAAAAGAGATTTTTTTGCATCAATTCCTGTTTTTATTTTTATTGTCTTGTCAGTAATATGGGACGTTTCGGTTTCGCAGAACCTTCTTCAGCCAACTGACACTAAATAATAGAAACATATACATGTATTTACATATTTTGAGAAAACAAATACATATGATGCAAATGATGACGGTTCAGACCAATCATATATAGGACATAATGAAAAATAATGGAACAAATGTAAACAAATACCATACAAGTATCTCTCATAGAATCAATTTATCAATACTTATGTAATAAAGAGCACGAACTCACACAATGGAAATCCAACAGAGTAATAGTATCCTACTGTGATCAATCGTCACTTCTGATGAAAGCCATATCACTAATATGCATAACATTGTAATGAAAATAATGTAAAAGAAAATAAGTCGGTGACAATCTATAAATCAATAAGGTATCTACCTGAGGAATCAAGGTCCTCAGGAACAAGCAAGTCTATGTAGTAGTGCGAGTTCAGCCTTGTAATAGGGGCCGACGTGTATAAGGTATAGGTACCTGCAAAGCGTACAAGAAAGTGATAAGGAGATAAGGAGTCATCATATCATAGTCTGGAGGTAGAATATCCTCCATAATCTAGAACTTTACAGTAAGCAGTTACCTACTATTAAGGAAAAGAGTGACCAATCAATGTGATAAGGTCACTAAAATGCCCATAGGTCAGTATGGACCAAATGTAAGGGTCAAATAGTCCTAAAAAAGAGAAAAGAGCACACATGTCACTCATAACGGAGGAGTACAAACGAAGGATCATAGAAGATCTCAAATTTGTGATTAGATAATCAATTAAATGACCTCTGCAGGAACCAAAATAACCCACTGTTGTGCTGCTGTTCCTATTTCAAAAACAGCTGAAAAGAAAAGAGAAACATTTATGAGGGATAAAAAACCCTTTTACTGCATTTCCAACTTCCATACAAACTAGTGGTGCCAATTAATGATGAGATGAATAGAATACCTTGTATATAGAGGCAGGCCGGTTTCTGGACAATAGGGAAAGAGAAAAAAGATAGACAGTGTAATTAGAGCGATCTCACCCATGTGCAATCATGTAGTGCCTCTCAGATGTGTGCATACCGTCCGGTCAGGGGAAGTGCAGGTGAAGATAATGCCGCCACCTCCGTGTTTACGTGATTTACTTGATTAAATGTCTCTGTGGTCTCGGATATGTTGGAGAAACTATCCAACATATCCGAGACCGGATAAGTAAACATAAGTCCACCATCAGATGTGGGCAGAATCTCCTACCTTTACCACACCATTTCATGACCCATAATCACAATGTGGCACAATTGAGATTTCAAGTCATTGACCACGTTCCTACCAGCCGACGGGGGGGTGACCGTATAGCCAGGTTAAAGGAAAGAGAATTATATTGGATACATACCCTACAGACGTTATCTCCATTAGGGCTGAACAGGGAATATGACCCTAAATATTGATATCTCAGGTGTATTTAATAATCCCATTCATACAGAACCTTGAGGTCTGCCTTGCCTGTTAATATATACTCTTGGAGATTATTTGTGGTATAATAACAAAGATTAGCTATAATCATTAAGTTCTCATTTTATGTACATTTCTGTATTTTACGAAAATTAGGTGCTGCTGCAATCCTATACACATTATTTATCGCTTATATGTATATAGACATAGATATTAATCTTGCAGAAACATGTGGTATACTTAAGTTTGACATTTATATGATGTTCTATCTAGTGTTACTCATATTCTACATTATGTTCCATCATTCTAGTGGATATAGATCCCTATCATAAGAAATTTATCCTGGTTTTCCACTAATGCTTATGTTTGTTTTCCTTCCTCTCTTCCGCAGATCTATTGATTCGGTCTGCGGCTATCCACGCTCCATTACATGAGCCTGACAGGCTGATAGACAATAGGGAGCATAGCGGCACTAATGCGCATGCGCGACATGCGTTCCGGAGCGATTCCTGCGTTCCACACGGCGGAAACAGGAAATCGCTTTACACCCGCCCCTCTCTCACATAAACACGGAGGTGGCGGCATTATCTTCACCTGCACTTCCCCTGACCGGACGGTATGCACACATCTGAGAGGCACTACATGATTGCACATGGGTGAGATCGCTCTAATTACACTGTCTATCTTTTTTCTCTTTCCCTATTGTCCAGAAACCGGCCTGCCTCTATATACAAGGTATTCTATTCATCTCATCATTAATTGGCACCACTAGTTTGTATGGAAGTTGGAAATGCAGTAAAAAGGTTTTTTATCCCTCATAAATGTTTCTCTTTTCTTTTCAGCTGTTTTTGAAATAGGAACAGCAGCACAACAGTGGGTTATTTTGGTTCCTGCAGAGGTCATTTAATTGATTATCTAATCACAAATTTGAGATCTTCTATGATCCTTCGTTTGTACTCCTCCGTTATGAGTGACATGTGTGCTCTTTTCTCTTTTTTAGGACTATTTGACCCTTACATTTGGTCCATACTGACCTATGGGCATTTTAGTGACCTTATCACATTGATTGGTCACTCTTTTCCTTAATAGTAGGTAACTGCTTACTGTAAAGTTCTAGATTATGGAGGATATTCTACCTCCAGACTATGATATGATGACTCCTTATCTCCTTATCACTTTCTTGTACGCTTTGCAGGTACCTATACCTTATACACGTCGGCCCCTATTACAAGGCTGAACTCGCACTACTACATAGACTTGCTTGTTCCTGAGGACCTTGATTCCTCAGGTAGATACCTTATTGATTTATAGATTGTCACCGACTTATTTTCTTTTACATTATTTTCATTACAATGTTATGCATATTAGTGATATGGCTTTCATCAGAAGTGACGATTGATCACAGTAGGATACTATTACTCTGTTGGATTTCCATTGTGTGAGTTCGTGCTCTTTATTACATACCGTAAGTATTGATAAATTGATTCTATGAGAGATACTTGTATGGTATTTGTTTACATTTGTTCCATTATTTTTCATTATGTCCTATATATGATTGGTCTGAACCGTCATCATTTGCATCATATGTATTTGTTTTCTCAAAATATGTAAATACATGTATATGTTTCTATTATTTAGTGTCAGTTGGCTGAAGAAGGTTCTGCGAAACCGAAACGTCCCATATTACTGACAAGACAATAAAAATAAAAACAGGAATTGATGCAAAAAAATCTCTTTTTCTTTTTTTGTGTGCCTGAGATACCAATTTACATTTCTAATTTTTTCTCAAGAGCACCATACTCCAGTGAGCCAGGTTACTCTTTGAACACAGCACATAGATGACAGAGACACACAGCACACAGATGACAGAGACACACAGCACACAGATGACAGAGACACACAGCACACAGATGACAGAGACACACAGCACACAGATGACAGAGAAACACAGCACACAGATGACACAGAGACACACAGCACACAGATGACACAGACACAGCACACAGATAACAGAGACACACAGCACACAGATGACAGAGACAGACAGCACACAGGTGACAGAGACACACAGCACACAGATGACAGAGACACACTGCACACAGATGACACAGACACAGCACACAGATAACAGAGACACACAGCACACAGATGACAGAGACAGACAGCACACAGGTGACAGAGACACACAGCACACAGATGACACAGACGCACAGCACACAGATGACACAGACACACAGCACACAGATGACACAGACACACAGCACACAGATGACACAGAGACACACAGATGACACAGACACAGCACACAGATGACAGAGACACACTGCACACAGATGACAGAGACACACAGCACACAGATGACACAGGGACACAGCACACAGATGACACAGACACACAGCACACAGATGACACAGACACACAGCACACAGATGACACAGACACACAGTACACAGATGACACAGAGACACACAGCACACAGATGACAGAGACACACAGCACACAGATGACCCAGAGACACACAGCACACAGATGACCCAGAGACACAGAGCACACAGATGACAGAGACACACAGCACACAGATGACACAGACACACAGCACACAGATGACACAGACACACAGCACACAGATGACACAGACACACAGCACACAGATGACAGAGGGACACAGCACGCAGATGACACAGAGACACAGCACGCAGATGACACAGATGACACAGCACACACATGACACAGCACACAGATGACAGAGACACACAGCACATAGATGACAGAGACACACAGCACACAGATGACAGAGACACACAGCACACAGATGACAGAGACACACAGCACACTGATGACAGAGACACACAGCACACAGATGACACAGAGACACACAGCACACAGATGACAGAGACACACAGCACACAGATGACACAGAGACACACAGCACACAGATGACACAGAGACACACAGCACACAGATGACAGAGGCACACAGATGACACAGAGACACACAGCACACAGATGACACAGACACACAGCACATAGATGACACAGACACACAGCACACAGATGACACAGACACACAGCACACAGATGACACAGACACAGCACACAGATGACAGAGACACACAGCACACAGATGACAGAGACACACTGCACACAGATGACAGAGACACACAGCACACAGATGACACAGAGACACAGCACACAGATGACAGAGACACACAGCACACAGATGACACAGACACACAGCACACAGATACACAGCACACAGATGACACAGACACACAGCACACAGATGACACAGAGACACACAGCACACAGATGGCACAGACACAGCACACAGATAACAGAGACACAGCACACAGATGACAGAGACACACAGCACACAGATGACAGAGACACACAGCACACAGATGACACAGAGACACACAGCACACAGATGACACAGAGACACACAGCACACAGATGACAGAGACACACAGCACACAGATGACACAGACACACAGCACACAGATGACACAGACACACAGCACACAGATGACACAGAGACACACAGCACACAGATGACAGAGACACACAGCACACAGATGACAGAGACACACAGCACATAGATGACACAGAGACACACAGCACACAGATGACAGAGACACACAGCACACAGATGACAGAGACACACAGCACACAGATGACAGACACACAGCACACAGATGACACAGAGACACAGCACACATATGACAGAGACACACAGCACACAGATGACAGAGACACACAGCACACAGATGACAGAGACACACAGCACACAGATGACACAGAGACACAGCACACAGATGACACAGAGACACAGCACACAGATAACACAGAGACACAGCACACAGATAACACAGAGACACACAGCACACAGATGACACAGAGACACACAGCAGATGACACACATCACACTCATACATGATATCTGTATCACACACACATATATATACTCACTCTTCTTCATAATCATGGTGTACCCAGTGAGGGAGGCCTGTAGTGGGAATCAGCAGATGACGTCTGTACACACATTGTGGAGGCTCCTGTCAGCCATCTTCTCTCCCCCTCCCCTACTCCCGACTGCCGAGCTGGTGGTGACATTATAGGAGGAGGAGGAGGGGTGCTCCTGTGGCTGCTCACTTCACTCCCCTCTCCTCATGCTTTCTGCAAGCTCTTGTCGTCCCCCCACTTGGCTCCGCCTACCCAATTGATGCTGTGCAGGATAGATGAGGCGGAAGAGGAGACCAGAGGAGCATCTGAGGAGGTGCTCAGTGATGTGCACTTCCTGGTCGGGAAGGGAGTGGCCAGCTAGTAAATCCCTGCACACAGGTACTCGTCAGTGGGGGGAGCGATCACGCAGCTCAGGGGGCCCTCTGGCCGAGAAGGGGGGCGGGCCTCCTTGATCCCAATAGCCACGCCCCCCACCAGCATGGCTGGGCCCCTCCTGCCCCAGTCTAATGGCCACGCCCCCTGCAGTACAGTCTAATGGCCCGGGCCCCTCACTGCAGTACGGGCTGTAACCCCCTAGTGGCGGCCCCTAGTGGGGGCCCATGTTAAAAAAACACATGTGTTTTCTAAAAAAACGCATGCGTTTTTAAAACAGAACCAAAAAATAGTGCATGCACTATTTTTGGGTGCTAATTTAAAAACGCATGCAAAAATGCAGGGTGCCATCAGACACCTTAAAAAAAACACATGCTGACATGAAAAAAGCATGCAAAGACGCATGCTTTTTTTTAAGGCACTAAAAAAACTCATGCTAAGTGTGACCCTAGCCTTCCTTGGTTTTCATGATGCTGTTTGATAGCTAATGTTCTCAAACAAACCTTTAAATCATTCACAGAACAGCTGAACATTACAGAGTAAATCTTCAGAGTAAATTACACATAGCTTGACTCAATTTACTATATACTGTAGGTGTCTTCTTGAGGGAATTGGTCATTCAAGGTTTTATTTAATGGTATAAGGTTGAATACAAATGCACGTCACTATTTTTAGATTTATATCTTTAAATTAATTAGAAAACAATTACTCATGGAATAGTCATAGAATTGTAGATTTGAAAGGGACTTAATGGGCCATCTGATCCCACTCCCTGCAATTGCTGGTTTTCCTAAATCATTCCATCGCTATGTTTATCCAGCTTCTACTTGAAGATCTCCATTGATGAAGGGCTCAAAACTGTCAGAAAGTTTTTATCTGTATGGCTAGAGTCACATCTACGTTTTTTTTTTTAAAAACCTGATCCGTTTCGAGCTTTCAAAAAGCTCAAAACCGGATCAAGAAACGCTTCCCATAGGAGCCAATGCTAAAAACCAGATTGCTTCACAAGCAATCCAGTTTCCGTCTCCGGCTCTGCAACCTGCGGTAAAAATCATGCAGGCTGCAGTTTTCGGAGCGGTTTAAGCATCCACAATGCGGGAACCGGATTGCTTAGGATGGGTAATCCTGAGCAATCCGGTTATCGGATAGTTTGCTCATCCCTGCTGCTGCAGGGATGAGCAAACTGTTCTATGTATAGTAAATCTATTACCGTATATACTCGTGTATAAGCCGACCCGTGTATAAGCCGACCCCCCTACTTTTGCCCCCAAAACCTGTGAAAATCTATTGACTCGCGTATAAGCCGAGGGTGGACCCCAGCACAGGTATACAGCCCCCAGCAGTGGTATACAGGCCCCAGCAGTATGATACACAGCAGCCCCCAGTGGTATATACAGCAGCCCCAGTGGTATTGTAGCCCCTATATACAGCAGCCCCAGTGGTATTGCAGCCCCAGTGGTGTATACAGCAGCCCCTATATACAGCAGCCCCAGTGGTATTGCAGCCCCAGTGGTATTGCAGCCCCTATATACAGCAGCCCCAGTGGTATTGCAGCCCCAGTGGTATTGCAGCCCCTATATACAGCAGCCCCAGTGGTATTGCAGCCCCAGTGGTGTATACAGCAACCCCTATATACAGCAGCCCCAGTGGTATTGCAGCCCCAGTGGTATTGCAGCCCCTATATACAGCAGCCCCAGTGGTATTGCAGCCCCAGTGGTGTATACAGCAGCCCCTATATACAGCAGCCCCAGTGGTATTGCAGCCCCAGTGGTATTGCAGCCCCTATATACAGCAGCCCCAGTGGTATTGCAGCCCCAGTGGTGTATACAGCAGCCCCTATATACAGCAGCCCCAGTGGTATTGCAGCCCCAGTGGTATTGCAGCCCCTATATACAGCAGCCCCAGTGGTATTGCAGCCCCAGTGGTATTGCAGCCCCTATATACAGCAGCCCCAGTGGTATTGCAGCCCCAGTGGTATTGCAGCCCCTATATACAGCAGCCCCAGTGGTATTGCAGCCCCAGTGGTGTATACAGCAGCCCCTATATACAGCAGCCCCAGTGGTATTGCAGCCCCAGTGGTATTGCAGCCCCTATATACAGCAGCCCCAGTGGTATTGCAGCCCCAGTGGTGTATACAGCAGCCCCTATATACAGCAGCCCCAGTGGTATTGCAGCCCCAGTGGTATTGCAGCCCCTATATACAGCAGCCCCAGTGGTATTGCAGCCCCAGTGGTGTATACAGCCCCAGTGGTAGTATATTGCAGCCCCAGCGGTAGTATACAGCAGCCCCCGTAATCCAGGGCCCCCCCAGCCTGACTCCGGTCACCTGTAAAGGAAACTATACTTATCATACACAGTGCCGCTGTCCGCGCCCGCTCGCAGCTGCCGTACGCGATCCTCCATCTTCATGCCTCTTCTTCCTGTTTTCTGTGCTCGTCGCAGGGAATGACGTCATTGCCTGCGACGAGCACAGAAACAGGAAGAAGACGCATGAAGATGGAGGATCGCGTACGGCAGCTGCGAACGGGTGCGAGCGGGCGCGGACAGCGGCACTGTGATAAGTATAGTTTCCTTTACAGGTGACCGGAGCGAGGCTGGGGGGGCCCTGCATTACGGGGGCTGATGTATACCGATGTATACATCGGTATGTACCGATGTATACATCGGTATACAGCACTGACTCACGTATAAGCCGAGGGGGGTACTTTTCAGCCCAATTTTTGGGCTGAAAAACTCGGCTTATACGCGAGTATATACGGTAATTTAATAAATAAATGATTGATTAATGTCTCTAGAGCAGGGGTCTCAAACTCCAGGCCTCGAGGGCCGCACACAGTCCAGGTTTTAAAGATTTCCATAGCATTTGACAGTTGGTAATCAAATTACCACCTGTCAACTGCTGAGGACATCCTGAAAACCTGCACTGTGTGCGGCCCTCGAAGCCTGGAGTTTGAGACCCCTGCTCTAGAGAGTGCTTAGTCCCCCTTGAGACCTTACACCCACTCAGGTGGGCTTATCCTGCTATAATCTGTAATGTACAAAAGCGCCAGGCTCCTCAGAGCTGTGCGCATGACTCCACAAACTGACCCTCCCTTGTCGGTAGACCTGTCCCTGCACCCCTCTTATCTTTTCTATCTATCCCTTTTGCTGAATAAAACGATGTATTAAAGTAGAGAATACAGGTTATAATTACGTGTTGTGTCTTTTTCAGCTTCTGTATAGGCGAGGCTGTCTGCTGCTCCCTCCGACTGCTTATTAATTATGCATGCCCCCTCTCAGCTACTCAGCTAGCAGCAGTGCTGAAAGCCTAGCCGTGTCATGAAAGGGGTGGGGCTACCGCTATGACACGATTTAAGCCCCACCCCTTTCATGAAGCAGCCAGGCTCTCAGCACTGCTGCTAGCTGAGAGGGGGTGTGCATAATTAATAAGCGGGCGGAGGGAGCAGCAGACAGCCCCACCTATACAGAAACTGAAAATGACACAACACGTAATTATAACCTGTATTCTCTACTTTAATACATCATTTTATTCTGCAAAAGGGATAGATAGAAAAGGTAAGAGGGGTGCAGGGACAGGTCTACCGACAAGGGGGGTCAGTTTGTGGGGTCATACGTGCAGCTCTGAGGAGCCCGGCACTTTTGTACATTACAGATTATAGCAGAATAAGCCCACCTGAGTGGGTGTAAGGTCTCTAGGGGGACTAAGCACCCCTAGAGAAATTAATCAATCATTTATTTATTAAATTAATCGATTTACTATACATAGAACAGTTTGCGCATCCCTGCGGCAGCAGGGATGAGCAAACTATCCGGTAACCGAATTGCTCAGGATTACACATCCTGAGCAATCCGGTCACTGGATTGCGGCTTCAGCAATCCGGTTCCCGGATTGCTGAAGGTATGATGACAATTGCGTTCACCGCATCCGAATCTGGATGTGGTGAACGCAATTCATGTTTAAAGTGTGACCCTAGCCTATGTCCTTTTTAGTTTCATCCCATTGCTTCTAGTATGTCCTTGTGCTAAAGAGAATAGGTAGTTCCCTCTGCACTGTAACTACCTTTCAGATATTAATAGACCGCTATTAAGGCTAGGGTCACATCTCCGTTTTTATTTTTAAAACCTGATGATAACTTAGCCCCGCCCCTTTCATGACGTGGCCGCCCTCTCAACACATAAGCCAAGCCAGAGGGGGCGGCCATAATTAATTAGCGGACGGAGGCATCAACACACAGCCCCGCCTATGCCTCGAAAATGAAACTGGCTGGGAAACACGTAACTATAAGCACATTTCTTAACTTTAATACTTAGGTTTTGCCAACAAAAGGGAGAACTGCAAATGAGGGGTGCAGGCACCCCTCTATATAGATAGGGGGGGGGAGTTTGGGGGTCTTGCGCCAGCTATGGGGACTGTGGCGCATTTGAACTTTGCAGGCGAAGCCCACCTGAGTGGGCGTACGGTCTCTAGGGGGACTAAGCCCCCCTAGAGACATTAATCAATAATTTATTTATTTAATTGATCATTTTTTGATACAGAGAACAGTTTGCTCATCCCTGCAACAGCCGCGATGAGCAAACTATGCAGTAGCCGCATTGCTCAGGATTACACATCCTGAGCAATCCGGTTACTGCAGTGCGGTATTCTGCACACATTTTTACACAAAAATGTGTGTAAAGGCAATTGCGTTCACCGCATCAGGATCTGGATGCAGTGAACGCAATTCTAGTTTTAAGTGTGACCCTAGCCTAAGTCTCCCCTCAGTCTTGTATTTCACAAACTAAATATTCCTTGTTCTTTTAGGCTAGGGTCACACTTGAGTCTTGGATCAGGTTTTTGCATCATTTTGTGCACTTTTTTTTCCAAAACCTGATGCCAAAAACTGATGCTGCACTCAAGTGTGACTGCAATGGTGTGACTGCAGTAGGTGCAGTAAGAAAAACGGATCTGGTTAGTTAACATGGGGCCCTATGGGAATGGCATGCGAATCCGCATGGCACTAAATGGTACCATGAGTTTTCGCATGAGTTTTTTAAGGCTGCTCCAGACCTAACACCAAAAACGCAGCACAAAAACACAGGCTGTGGCTAGGGTCACATTTGGTTGCATTTTTTAAGTTTGTTTTTGACAGCCTGCGTTTTTGCTGTTAGATCTTGGAGCAGCCTTAGGTCTTGTTCACATATACCATCCGTTTTTGCCTTAAATCCGTTTTTGGGAACATTTTGGACAATTTTTTTTCAAAGTCCAAAAACACATATGTATTAACGCATGGTGCACTTAAGTGTCAATGCGTTTTTTAACAACACATGCATTTTTGTTCAGCATCCCAAAAAACACTGCATGCAACGTTTTTGGGTGCTGTAAAAAAATGCATGCGTTTTTTAACATGGGGCACTATGGGAAACGCATGCGGTTTTGCATGGCACATATAGGCACCATGCGTTAATGCATGCATTTTTTGCATGCGCTTTTGGTGAAAAAATGACTAAGGCTAGGGTCACATTTAAAACAAGAATTGCATTCACCGCATCCAGATCCGGATGCAGTGAACGCAATGCCGGGCACACACATTTTTTTACAAAAATGTGTGCTGAATACCGCACTGCAGTTGCCGGATGGCTCAGGATGTGTAATCCTGAGCCATCCGGCAACTGCATAGTTTGCTGATCCCGGCAATAGCCGGGATCAGCAAACTATGCAGTTGCCGGATGGCTCAGGATTACACATCCTGAGCCATCCGGTTACTGCACAGCGGTACAGGGAACCGCTGCGAAAACTGCTGCCTGCATGATTTTTAACGCAGGCAGCAGTGCCGGATATGGCCACCGGATGGCTTGTGAAGCCATCCGGTGTTTAGCATTGGCTCCTATGAGGAGCGTTTCCTGATCCGGTTTTGAGCTTTTTGAAAGCTCAAAACCGGATCAGGATTTTGAAAAAAAAACGGGAATGTGACCCTGGCCTAAGGCTGTGGTCACAGTTGACATGCGTTTTTTTAGTGCCTTTTAAAAACGCATGCTATTTTACATGCGTTTTTCATGTCATCATGAGTTTTTTAAGGTGTCTAATGGCTCCCTGCATTTTTGGCTGCGTTTTGGAATCTGCACCCAAAAATAGTGCATGTACTATTTTTTGGTGCGTTTTGAAAAACGCATGCGTTTTTGTAGAAAACACATGCGTTTTTATAACATGGGCCTCTATGGAAAACGCATGCAAAAACGCATGGTTCATTAGTACCTTTTAGTGGCATTCAAAAACGCATGCGTTTCCCATAGGAGCCCATGTTAAAAAAACACATGCGTTTTCTAAAACGCATGCATTTTTTTTAACATGGGCTCCTATGGGAAACGCATGCGTTTTTGAATGGCACTAATTGTACATGCGTTTTTGCATGCGTTTCCCATAAGGCCCCATATTAAAAAACGCATGCGTTTTTGGAATAGCTCCAAAAACGCATGGGACTGTCACACATGCTTTTTGGCTATTAGGGCATGCGTTTTTTAACATGGGGGCCTATGGGTGCGTTTTTTACATGCGTTTTTGAAAACGCAGGTCTCCAAAAACGCATGTGAAAAATGCTACTGTGACCCCAGCCTAAGTCCCAAAAGTTCCAAAAAACTTTCAGAACCTCAGGGGACACTATTGGCACCCTTACAAAAACGGATCTGTTTTTCTAGGGGCTTAAAAAATTGATTGGTATGTGTGAACAAGGCCTTAAAAAAACTAATGCGAAAACTCATGGTACCATTTAGTGCCATGCGGATTTGCATGCGATTCCCATAGGGCCCCATGTTATAAAAATTCATGCGTTTTTGAAAAAGCACCAAAAAACTCATCATGATGCATTTTCTGGTGCAGAGCCAAAAACTCATGGCACTTTAGCCATGCTGTTTTGGCATTGGGGCATGCGTTTTTTGTATTTGGGGCCTATGGATGAGTTTTTGCATGCATTTTTCACAAAATACAAGTGTGAAAAACTCATCCACAACGCAAGTTTCACCCTAGCCTGTTAAAAACAACCTTAAAAAATGCAGCCAAGTGTGACCCTAGCCTTAGCTCATCTTCGTAGGACATAGTTTATAGACCTTCTATTATCTTGATTGGACCTGCTCCAATACATCCATGTCTTTCTTGAATTGGGGTGCCGAGAACTGTACACAGTAATCCATATGCGGTCTGAACAGGGCAGAGTAAAAGGAAATAGTTACCCGTTCTGTTCTAAATTCAATGAATGGCTGGGGTCACACATAAGCCCTTGGTCCGTTTTTGGCTTCATTTTTAGCATTTTTTTTTCTAAGTCCAAAAACTGATAGAAAAACGAATTAGATGTAATAACCACCCTATCCGAGCCCTTTTTTTCTGGGATTTTTGGGTCCAGTGGGCGGCCCTATCAGTGATTGGCAGCTTTTTCTGTATACACACTTATACAAGGATAGCTGCCAGTCACTGATAGGATCACCCTCTGGACCCAAAATCCCAGAAAGAGTGAAAAACAATGTACCAATCTACTAAGTTCCCCCTGCTCTATAACATGGTGCCTGAAGATTGCACTGCATTTTCATGGTGACGGGTTCTCTCTAAAACTATCCTTGAATGTTTGAGGCCAAAATGTTCACTAGAAGACCCGGTGGCGGAGAACATCCCTAACCTAAGGTTAACAGTTGTCTACAGACATCGGGTCTACCAGATTCTTTCAACCTGTAGAATTTAATAGAGCTTTAAAAAAAGTTTTTTTAGTTTCCTTGAGTTTCCAAGAGTTGGGATACCTGTAGGCTGTGCATTATTAGAACAGAGCCTGATGTGGCAGTAGCTGTGAAATCCAGGAACCTTAAATTCTCCTTTAAACATCCCTTTAAGAGAGCTTCTAATTTTTCACTTTATTATTATTATTATTATTATTTTATATTTTTTTTGTTTACAAAGCTAATTTTTATTGTTGCAAAGAGTAAGCAGCATGCAAGACCACCTCTTCTACACTTAGCTGAGCTGATAGCAGTTCAGATAAAAATAGCATATGTCAATTTTATGCTTACCATACATGGTCTTATAGGCCTGGTCACAGCCAAGAAACACCATACTACGGATATTGATTGTTGCTAGTGATGGGCGAGTCCTAAATTACTCGGAATCGCTTGACTCTAGCGAGTCCGAGCCCGGGACTCGCTACTCGTTGTGAGTCTAGCGAGTCCAATGTTAATGAATGGGGAAGCGAGTAATAGCGAGTAATGTGCGATTTACAAATTGCAGATGTGTCTCGGAAGCTTCAGGCTCTATCTGCTAGGACTCGTTACTCTGCGAGTTTCCCAGCGTTTACTCGCACAGTAACCAGCCCAATGCAAATCAATGGCAATCCTAGTTTTGTCAGAGACTCTGACAAAACTAGGATTGCCATTGTCTTGCATTGGACTCGCTACTGTGCCAGTGATAGCAGGGAAACTCGCAGAGTAAGAGCTGTCTGCTCTGTGCAGCTCCAGGGTCCTAGAGCCCGCCTGCTGCTTGATGTAGTGATGTAGCAGAGCTGAGATTGTTCTCAGTCTGCTCATTCCCTGTGCATAGACATCTATATCTATGCACAGGGGATGTAGCAGAGAGGACGTCGCGTTTTGGACTACGTCGGACGGAAGAGGACTTTTTTAATTAAAGATGGAGTCCCTAATGGCTTTTTTTTTTATTTCTAATAAAAAATTTTCTCTGTGTTGTGTTTTTTTTTAACCCTTTATTGGAGATTCTTAGTGGCCGGGTCAAACCTGGCCTGACATTAAGAATCTCGGGCTTAATACCAGCTTGTATAACAAAGCTGGTATTAACCCCTTTATTACCCAGCGTGCCACCGCCACCAGGGCCGCTGGAAGAGCGGGGTTCAGCGCCAGAGGATGGCGCTTCAATGAACGCGCCATCTTCTGGGGCGGCTGCGGGCTGCAATTTGCAGCGGGGGTTGCCCAGAAATCTTGGGCCTCCCTGCGCTGCGGATTCCAGCCCCCAGCTGCTTAGCTGTACCTGGCTAGACATAGAAATTGTGCGGAGCCCCACGCATTTTTTTTTTAATTATTTCATGAAATTCATGAAATAATAAAAAAAGAGGGCTCGCCTATATTCTTGTGTCCGGCCAGGTACAAATAGGCACCTGGGGGTTGGGGGCAGCCCGTCGCTGCCTGCTGGATCCGGCTGGTTCCAGAAATACGGCGAAGCCTACGTCATTTTTTTTCTGAAAAATCAATAAAACAATCCTAAAAAGGGACTGCATCTTTATTAACCCCTCGCCCATGGTCCAGGGGTTAATAAAGATGCAGTCCCTTTTATTTACATTGTTTTTATATATTTGTCAGAAAAAAATTTCACGTGGGCTTCGCCGTATTTCTGGAACCAGCCGGATCCAGCAGGCAGCGACGGGCTGCCCCCAACCCCCAGGTGCCTATTTGTACCTGGCCAGACACAAGAATATATGGGAGCCCTTTTTTTTTATTATTTCATGAAATAATAAAAAAAAAATGTGTGAGGCTCCGCGCAATTTCTATGTCTAGCCAGGTACAGTAAGCACCTGGGGGCTGGAATCCGCAGCGCAGGGAGGCCCAAGCTTTCTGGGCACCCCACGCTGCAAATTGCAGCCCGCAGCCGCCCCAGAAGATGGCGCGTTCATTGAAGCGCCATCCTCTGGCGCTGAACCCCGCTCTTCCAGCGGCCCTGGTGGCGGTGGCACGCTGGGTAATAAAGGGGTTAATACCACCTTTGTTATACAAGCTGGTATTAAGCCCGGGATTCTTAATGTCAGGCCAGGTTTGACCCGGCCACTAAGAATCTCCAATAAAGGGTTAAAAAGAACACCACACAGAGAAAATTTTTATTAGAAATAAAAAAAAAAAAGCCATTAGGGACTCCATCTTTAATTAAAAAAATCCTCTTCCGTCCGACGTAGTCCAAAACGCGATGTCCTTTCTGCTACATCCCCTGTGCATAGATATAGATGTCTATGCACAGGGAATGAGCAGACTGAGAACAATCTCAGCTCTGCTACATCAGGCAGCAGGCGGGCTCTAGGACCCTGGAGCTGCACAGAGCAGACAGCTCTTACTCTGCGAGTTTCCCTGCTATCACTGGCACAGTAGCGAGTCCAATGCAAGACAATGGCAATCCTAGTTTTGTCAGAGTCTCTGACAAAACTAGGATTGCCATTGATTTGCATTGGACTCGTTACTGTGCGAGTAAACGCTGGGAAACTCGCGGAGTACCGAGTCCTGCGAGCCCCTTACTACTCGCAGAGTAACGAGTCCTAGCGAGTAGATTCGCCCATCCCTAATTGTTGCTTGAAAATGTGCAAAATGTGAAAATTGGGTCCTAGCACTATAAGAAACAGTTCTCTAGGCAAAAGAAAAATGCTTTACCACGAAGGCTGGCACTATCTTGGTATTCCCAGACAATGCAGCTATACTGTGCTACCGTGTGCCTGCAGTCCGCAGTGTAGAGGCCTGATGGATCCACCCCAAGAGATGTCTGCTCTGGAGGACGTGATCTTTCTCACCATCCCTGGGAATGAGGGTGCTTCACCATAAACAGTGCAGCCCACAGAGGAGATGAATACATCAAAATATGTGAGCTGGATTATGACTGTGCTACCCACATTGGGCCTGATATGCAGCAAGATCAGAATCCATTGCTCTTCCAACATACATTAAGAGGTCCCTCCGGACAGGTCAGAGTCAGCATCCTGCGTCATGCCTGGCCTTATTACACCGGAAGCTGGTGCCGCAGCTGGTAAATCGGCAAATGCAAGAGGAGGAGAACACGGAGAATGAGGAGGAGGTACTAGTAGCAGAAGCCCTTGTTCCACTGCCTTGTGTAGCACCCCCACCAGAGGCCTTTGACTGGAAGAATGCCATGTGGAGAACCCTACCCCCTCCCAGTAAGTATCCTAATAGGCATGAACCACCTCAGGCCATCTCATTTATGGCTTGCAGATAACATCGCAAGAGTGGTTGCAGGGGCCTAAGGATATCGACTTTGATGAACAAAGCACCCAGGGCCGGGTGGCAAAATTCCTTCAGAATAGGGGGTTTGAGTTCCTAGTCGAAGAAGGGACTTAAGACAAGTACTACGTAAACCGGTCCACCCTGCTGTGTGAGCATCTCCCTTTACAACTCCTCATTCTGTATGTTAGGGAGGTGGTCACCTGCATAAGGGTGAAGGGAAGCAAGAGGTGGTTTGTGATAGGCATACGTCTGGTCACCACAGCAGACATATTTCAAAACTGGCAGCAGCAGGCTGACATGGAGACAATGGAATTTCGGCTTTAGGCAAGGCCTGATATGGTTATCCATCCACAGGGACCAAAGATCCTTGAGGGCCTGTGGCGGGTGCTGAGAACTTCCTGCCTTCTATAAGGGATGACCACCCTCTAACACCTCTGTCCTCTCCTCCAGTGGTTGCCATGGTGGGATGAGCTGAGGGGAAGGTGATGGAGAGAATGCCCCTGGAGGTGTAGTCTCTTCAAGCCCCCGGCAGCAGAGTACACTGTGGAATGGCAACCTTCATCCTAGGCAGAATTCAAAAATTTGCTCCAGTCTTTCTACTCTGATTAAAGAGGACTGCCCTAAAACAGGCCTGTTGTTCGGACACTGACCTGTCCTGGAGTTACCCTGTTGGCTAGATAAGGACTGTTTGGAATTCTCAGAAAATCTAGGCCTTTTTTTGTTAATTTTATTGCACAAGGTGTTGGAATCAACCCCTGTGCAGGTGATTAAATTACCATCCATGCAATGCTAAGGAAATCCTGAAAATTTGCAATGCTTGCTGCACTTGAGGATTGTAGTTGGCCAACCCTACCATGGAAGTCTCAGTGGAGGTAGCCAGGGGGCAGGGGAAATCCTCGAGCCTTTTCACCATAACTGTGGCTCTCCCTGAAACCTCTTAGGACGTGTGCCCACAGTGTGTTGTTTGATGCATCAAAATCTGCATGTCTATTCTGAGGCCAGCAAAGTCTATGACAGTTCATAAGTGTTGTGCACATGTTGCATATTTTTCCTTGCAGATGTGGTTAAGATTTATTTTTTCTGCACCAAAATCTGCATCAAATCTGCAAGGAAAAAGGTAATGTTAGCACAGCACTTCTGGACTCTCCTAGACTTTGCTAGCTTCAGGATAGACATGCAGAATTTGATGTAGATTCTAAAATCTGCTTCAAGAAAAGCATCAAACAATGCACTGTGTGTAGAAGTCCTTACAAACATATGAAGAAGTTTACAAAAAGCATCCCCATTTGCTATGAAAGCAGGCACGCAGGCACTGGTTAGAGAGTAGAGATGAGCCACCACCCTAATGTTTGAATTCAATTCAATTCGTCGAATTTGACATTTGTTCGCCGAATCTTCATCAAATGTTTGACGGACAACGCGAACCCCATTGAAATCAATGGCAGGCTACAGAAAACACATAGAAAACACCTTCAAAGGGCTCCAAAAGCTGCGAAACTACTCAGAATGGACAACAAGCACCACAAAAAGTGACAACACTTCAAACACAGTACAAATAGTCACAGGCTAAGTGGCTTAAGTTTTCTACGTTAAGTAAAAAGAGGTGGAAGAGTAGAAGGAGGATGAGACACAGGTATTGTCATGTCACAACCCTTCTTAAATCATGTAAAACATAGCAAGGGGACTCCAACAAGAATCCTTACTCCTTTCAAAGGGTCACACCTACAGCAAAATGGCATCAATTCTACCAGACCCAAAATTGCTGAATGGCCGCATGCATGGCACAGGGTCTGGAACAGGACCTGGCCTAGCATTTCAAGGTTAAACCTTGTTCAGCAACTAAACGTTTTGTGGAGTATTACAGTAAAAACTACAGAGGTAGGACAGAGACCTGAATAGGCCTAGTGGGCCGGATCTTCTCGAAGCTCATGCAAGCTGTGACGACCATCCCCTGTGATGCCGAGCTGCTGGTAGGCGGCACCCCGAGAAACCCCGAGACCCTTAACCCCTATACAGGGATCTGGAATTACAGCGGAGCCCAGGGGGTAGCTGCCTATATGGGCAACAGAGCCGGGGAGGTCGCCAGGGGAAAATCAAGACCCGAAAAACAAAGTCAGAAGTCCGAGTCAAAACCGAGAGGGCAGCGAAGGTACAAAATCGTCAGGCAGTAGCAGAGTCAAAAATCCAGGCAAAGGTCAAGGGCAAAAACCAAGAGGGCAGCTGAGGTACAAAATCAATAGGCAGAGGCAGAGTCAGAAATCCAGGCAAGGTCAGACACGAAACTAAACACACACTATCACTGGGGAACCAAAACTATATCTGGCGGCCTGCAAGACAGGCTCCAATGTATTTGAAGGGCGCGGTTACCTCCCATAGGCTGGAGCTCACAGCCTGATGACCTCATCCGAACCGCCCCTAGATCCAGGCCAGATGGAGATGCACGACTGGCTCCACCCACGCCACCTCTGACAGAAGAACGCAGGCTGCGCCTAACGGACACCTCTGCAGGGCCCGCTCCTCTGCGACCAACACCACCCAGAGGGGAAACACAGCGGCGCTCAGCGACAGAGGCAGACGTCGCGGGAGCAGTTCCATATGAGGACAAGGCCCTCCTATCACCGGCACCACCAGCCGAAGGAATCCGGCTCCTCCCAGCGGCCAAGGCAGGAACACCAGCCACCGAGTCCAATGGCGATGTGACACAAGCGTTCCCGTCAATGTTATGCCCTGCCACACACAGGTGGGACCACCATTAGTTTTGTGGAGTACTATAGAAAAAGCAGAGAGATACATCAGAGACTTGTTTAGGCCTAGAAGGCCACATGAAGTCAAAGCTTGTGCATGCGTTCCCATAAAGTCATGCCCTGCCACACACAGGTGGGACCACCATTAGTTTTGTGGAGTACTATAGAAAAAACAGAGAGATACGTCAGAGACCTCTTTAGGCCTAGAAGGCCACTTGAAGCCAAAGCATGTGCAACCATTCCCATAAAGTCATGCCCCGCCACACACAGGTGGGACCACCATTAGTTTTGTGGAGTACTATAGAAAAAACAGAGAGATACGTCAGAGACCTGTTTAGGCCTAGAAGGCCACATGAAGTCAAAGCTCGTGCAAGCATTCCCATAAAGTCATGCCCCTCCACACACAGGTGGGACCACCAATAGTTTTGTGGAGTACTATAGAAAATACATCTTGAAACGAGGCCACAAAATTGCTGGTACCACCACCAGATACGGTGTTACTGGTACAGTGTGAGTGATGATGACGCAACAGTCCCACGGTTGACAAGTTGGAACTGTGAGATTCACTTGTCTACTACTACCACTTGTGGTTTGTGGAAAAGCCGATCTGAGATTATGTATCAGCTTCTGCTGATAGTCCTGCAAGCATGAGTCCCTTTGTATGGCAGGAATTGTCTCAGCAAATTTGCTCTTGTACCGGGATCTAATAGTGTGGTAAACCGAGTAGTCGGTCTTACTCCTAATTCGCACAATCCGAGGGTCATATTGCATGTAGTGGAGCAAGAAGGCGCTCATGTGTCTTGTGCACCCAGGAGGACCAAGTCCTGGTTGTCTTGGTGGTAGGGAGGTGAGAATGATGCTTCCTTCCTCTGCCCTCTCCCCCCAACCTCGCACAACATAAATGTCATCAAGGTCTCCCTCATCTGCTGACTCTTCAATGCCCATTGTCAGTTCATCCTCCATTTCTTCCTGGGCTCCTGCACATTCCTGAAGAGGTTGGCTGAAACATGCACCCTCGTGAATGCCTCTCCACCACCCTCCCATGCCTGCCGTCTTGGTGCTGCCGACTGTGAGGATCTTGCAGATGTTGTCATCCCTTCTGCATAGGACTCCTCCTTTACTTCCTCAACCTCCTCTTATCCCACCACCTGACTCCGAATATTGTTTAAGTGTGCTCCAGCATGTAGATGACCAGAATAGTTATGCTGATAACGGCATCATCAGCACTAAACATCTTCGTCGCCATCTCACAACAGTGCAGAAGGGTGCATTAGTCATTGATCTGAGACCACTCCTGCAGCGTGATCTGCCCCACCTCTGGATCTCGTTGGCCCAGGCTATATGTCATAACATATTGCACCAGGCTCGGCGGTGCTGCCACAGTCGCTACAACATGTGCAGAGAAGAATTCCAGCGTGTCGGCACATCACATTTCAGCCGGTGAACGGGCAAGCTGAAAGACTCCTGGAACAAAGCGAGTCGTTTAGCTGTGGGATGTCAACGCCGGAAGCGAGCACACAGCGACCGTGCCCTCTGCAGAAGCCCATCTAGGCCGGAATGGTGTGTCAAAAATTGCAAGACAACCAGATTCAACACGTGAGCCATACAAGGCACGTGTGTGATATTGCCCCAGGGAGGGCCGCATCCAGGTTTGCAGCATTGTCGCACAAGGCCTTCCCTGGCTGCAGGTTGAGCGGAGACAACTATTGCTGAAACTCGGTCGCCAGAGCTGACCACAACTCCTCAGCTGTGTGACTTACATTTCCTAGGCATTTCATGGTGAAGACCGCCTGATGGTGTTGAGCCCTGCTGCCATCATAGTAGGGAGGTGTGCAGGATTCCTTCTGTGCAGTTACAATGCTGGTGGCATTACCAGACAGGTTTTTTGCGGAGGTGGAGGACCGAGACAAGGTTGAGGAGGCAGAAACAGTGGAGGAACTTCTACCTACAGAGGATGGATGCACAACTCGTGGAGACGGCAAGACTTGGACAGCAGACCCTTCTCCAGCTCTCACCATAGTTAACCAATGCCCAGTCAGCGACATGTAACGCCCCTGTCCAAGCTTACTGGTCCAAGTGTCAGTGATGAAATGCACCCTGTCACACACAGAGCTTCTCAAGCAAGTGGTGTTGTTGTCTGAGACATGCTGGTGTAGCGCAGGCACACCTTTCTTGGAGAAGTAGTGGCGACTGGGCATCTAGTACTGGGCACTGCGATGGACATAAGGTCTCGAAAATCTTCTGTGTCCACCAGGCGGAAAGGCAGCATTTCTGAAGCCAACAGCTTGCAGATGGTGAATTTCAAGCGATTAGCTTTCTCATGGCTAGGAGGAAATGGCCTTTTACTTGTCCACATCTGAGGGACTGAGGGCTGGATGCTTTGCTGAGACACAGTTGAGTATGGTGTCCCCGGCAAACTGCTGGTCTGGGAGGGAGGTGCAGGCGAAGATGTACTGTTGCCTTCATCCAAAGGTGGTGCTCTCGATGTCTGAGAGAGCTCAACATCAGCAGCATTGTCCACTTGAAAACCAAGTGATGACCTGCCAATCACACTGCCTGTTGCGGGAAAAGAGATAGAAGGTGTACATCCAACAGCATGTGTGACAGCTGTCCCCACAGTCGGAGATGATGAAGAGCACACGGATGCAGTTGATGGGGCAGACGGTGGTAGGCCCGCTCCGCTAGCCCGCATTCTAGCATGGTGAGCATCCCACTGCGACTTGTGCTTCATATCCATGTGGCGGTTCATACATGAAGTACTCAAGCTAGTGAGTTTTTGGCCTCCACTCAGAGATTGGTGACAAATCTTGCAGAAGACATGAGTTGGGAGATCCTTGCCGATGTCAACAAAGGCCCAGGCTAGGCAAGGCTTAGAGCCCATGCGAGCTGCAGAGCCTGCACGACTTCCACTCAGAGGCAGAGTTGTGGTTGCGGACGCAGTTGATGCCATGCTTCCAGTGCTCCTTCTATATCCAGGAAGGGGCAACCTAACCTCGTCATCAGTAGCATCCTCCTCCACCTCCTGTGCTGACCTCATCGACTGGCTGACTGTGGGTTGACAGTAAGTGGGATATCCAACCTCATCAACATCCTCTGTGTTCTCACACCCCTCATCCTCAGAGACAACCTCTTTCTGCCTTGACCGATAACTTAATTTGTCAATCAAATCCGGTATCTCAGTCTCATCAGCATCATCCTCCTGGTGTCCACCAACAGTATGTACTGTTAGGGAATGAGGGTCTGCATAAAGGTCAGAAGCTTCTTCATCTGGGCCTGGGTCTGACTCCAAAAGCATCTGGGCATCAGGGCAGATCATTAACTCGTCTGGACTCACTGCAGCTTTGGTGCAGACCTCTGATTCCCAGGCTAGTGTGTGACTGAACAGCTCTGCAGACTCAAACATGTCTGTTACTCCAGACTAAGTAGGGCGGCTGGACACTTGGGAGCTTGGAGGAATCAAGTGTGATTGGTCTGACACCTCAGATGACTGGAGGGTTTGTGATGTAGAAGTTGAGGTGGAGGAGAGGCCACTTGATAGAGCACTTGAGATCCATTCAAGCACCTGCTGTTTTTGTGCCTCACTTCCAAGTGGTATCGATGGTTGTGCCCGTAAGAAAGGGATCATATCCGATTGGCCTCGGAAAGAAGTAGACATCTTACTTTGGCTGGAAGATTGTCTATCTTCAGCAGATGTTAATGTAGATTTAGCATCTTCCCCACGGACACAAACATTTTTTTCCCTTTACACCACTCCTACTCCCATTTCCACCAGCAGCAGGCCTTTTACCACTCATTTTGTATGTGAAAAAATTGGGAGCAGTACAGTTGTTTTACCAAAAAAAGGTGAATGTCAGTCAAGCAGAGGTGACTGAACCAAGACTGCTACTAGGCCCAAAGTGAGACCTAGGCAAGGTGCAGTTAAAAATTAGTAGGAAGTACACTGACAGTGTAGTAGATTGTATTACAAGTGGCCTACACTAATAGTTTTTGGCACGCTGCGACTTGACCAGAAGTCAGATGTGGCCAAGGTGCAGCTAAAAATTAGTAGAAAGTACACTGGCGGTGTAGTAGATTGTATTACAAGTGGCCTACACTAATAGTTTTTGGTACGCTGCGACTTGACCAGAAGTCAGATGTGGCCAAGGTGCAGTTAAAAATTAGTAGGAAGTACACTTGCGGTGTAGTAGATTGTATTACAAGTGGCCTACACTAATAGTTTTTGTCACGCTGCAACTTGACCACAAGTCAGATGTGGCCAAGGTGCAGTTAAAAACTAGTAAGGAAGTACACTGGCGGTGTAGCTTTTCACAAGTGGGCTACACTACTGTGTAAATCACACTGCTACTAGTCCAAAAAAATTGCTGAGACTACCAGCAGCAAAAAAATGCCTACTTAAGGCTAGGGTCACACATAGAAATCTGTTTTTGGAAGTGTTTTCCATGACCAATCCGTTTTTTTTTTTGGTGCTTTTTGAGCCTCCTGCACCCCTGAACGTTTTTGGACTTAGTCATTTTTTGACCAAAATGAAAGAAAAAACTAATCTGTTTTTTTAAGGCACCAAAAAAAACGGATCTGTTTTTCCATAGGGCCCATGTTAAAAATTTTTTTTTTTTTTAAAACGGACCCCAAAACTTTGCTAGCAATATTTTGGGGTAAAAAACGGACCTAACAATGTTTTGAGGTGCAGAAAAAAACGAAGAGGGTGTTTATTACATCTAATCCGTTTTTCCATCAGTTTTTGGACTTAGAAAAAAAAAATGCTAAAAATGAAGCCAAAAATGGACCAAGGGCTTATGTGTGACCCTAGCCTAAGACAGGTGGTGTAGCTCTCTTAACAGAAGTGCTACACTACCTGCCCTAAAGGACTCCCAGAGCTAGATGAGGCCAGATGCTGTGAATAAGACTTGTACAGCACTCTGGCACACATCTGCCTGGCAAAAACTAATAGGGACTGCTCTAACCTAGTCCAAAGGGCTGTAATTAAATCTAGTCCCTGCTTCTATGGAGTAGATCTGAAAAAGGGCTGTTACAGACCTAGTCCCTAGTCCCTACTCCCTACTCCTATGATGAAGCTCTTACAATAGCTGATTCTGCTAAAATTCGCACCCTCCCCCCAGCACCTACTCCCTAAACCTATCTATCTAACTATGTATTAGCTCTTTAGCTGAATGGGATAGTAGAATTGTGAGTTTTGACTGTATGGCGCCCACAGCAGCAGCGGTGCCGTCTGACACACAGCTACAGCAATGAGCAAATGGTGGCAATGAAGAAAATGGCCGGGTCTTATAGGGCAAGGACATGTGACATACACAGCCAATGATGCCGGACCTTGCTTGTGCAAAACATGTTCTTTACTGTGTTTCACTGTGATTGGCTCAAAGCCTGCACTGCCCCACTCTACCTGCAGTCTGGAGAAAAAAAAAAGAGCTTCATACCTTCATGCCTCTCCCCTTGTGTGGTCTCTTCTCTCTCTGTGCAGTCTCTCCCACCTGTGCACTGTCTCTGTCTCTCCCTTGAGCCTGTCTCTTAACTGTGCTTGTTCCCCTCCCTGTGCGCTGTGTCTTTCCCCTACACCTGTCTCCCCCTGTGCCTGTCTCCTTCCTGTTTGCTGTGTCCCCCCCTGCGCACCTATCTCCCCCTGCGCACCTGTCTCCCCCCAGTGCACTGTGTCTCTCCACTGCACCTGACTCCACCTGCATGCTATTGTGGCGCCTTGCTCACACAGGTAGCCACAGCCTTTCCTACTGCACAGCTGGGTTTCCACAGCAGGTACCTACTACATGCAACA